>WARS01000082.1:27500-71251 GCA_008933995.1 Datnioides undecimradiatus
CAGGTGTCTCATTAGCGAAGAGGCGAGCGCCTCTCTCTGCTGATAATAACTCATCCTTGTTGTGGAAATCATAAGCGTTGTTCTCGGGGTTATTGTGGTTTTCTCTCTGCAGATCAGTGACAAACAAAAACTGGATTCAGGCTGAGAAAGCGCAGGAACACAGAGGCGATTAAAGGAAACGCCGCCTGTTTCAGTCTGACTGCAGCTGCTGCGCCTCTGACCACCACCAGGTGGCTCCACAGACGCTCTGCAGTGAAATAAACGGGAAAACCTCCAACTGTTCTCATATTAAAGGGTCTGTTCACCCAAAGAACAAAAACACAGGCCTGTTGCTATGGTAACGTCACTTCTATGTGACACATAACCACAAAAACATGGAGGACGCTGCTTTGTTTACTCGCCAGCGCTGCACTGGCTCATGCATTCAACCAGTCACAGTGCACTGATGTCAGCTGCCTCTGAAGCGCTCCGTTGTCATGGTGGAACAGTCAGAAACTCTCATCAGAGAACAGCTGATTCTCTGTTTCCTGCAGACTGGAACCAGTTTCAGATGGAATTCATTCATTAAAGGTTAATTAACTTCTGCTGGTGTTCGCAGGTTCTGCCGTTCAGCGCAGGGATTCCAGAGAAATAATCTGTTTGGACTCTCATATAAAAATCTCTTCACAGCTATTTCAGGCAAATGTCAGATGAGCTCCCAGCAGAGAGTGTGTGTGTGTGTGTGTGTATGTGTGTGTGTGTACCTAGGGCAGGATATCCCAGGTAGAAGCGGTCTGCTCCCAGCCAGCCCAGAAACAGAGATAAAGCCACAGCTACTTTGTAGGAGTAACCGCTCCTGAAATACATAATCAATGTGTTTCAGAGTAATCAATCAATCAGTCAGTCAGTCAATCATCATCAATCATCACGATCAATCAAACACGAATCAGAGAGAGAATCATTTATATGAGTTATTGTGTTTAATGAAACACTGCTACAGTCCTTCACAGAGATGCTGTGTGTGTGTGTGTGTGTGTGGGGTATGTGTGTCTGAGTGTGTGTGTGTGGTGTGTGTGTGTGTAAGCACTCACACATTCCTGCAGGGGATGGTTTTGTTGAAGCCCACCTCCTCCCCACTGAACCTGAACTCTGTCCCGTTGGAGAGCCGACAGCTGATGTTTGGAGCCGGGAGGCACTCCACTGAAAATATATACACACACACACACACACACACACACACACACACACACACAGGCGGACTGTTGAGCAGATCTCAGTCTGTGTTTGAATCTTATTTTTGTCTCCTGTCACGTCGTCTTCTGTATCTTTACGTCTTATTTTGCCTCGTTGCTCCACAGAAGCTTTGCTGCTAACTTCAAATCGTGGAGGTCAAAGGTCACGAGACTGAGACGTCTGTCGTCTCCCACTCTGTTCAGTCCACAGTCATTTCCCAGGCTGCAGACTGATCTGACAAAAAGTCGCCACGCGGCGCGATGTCACACTCACCCCAGGCCGTCATGTCCTTGCAGTTCTCCGGCTCCTGAGTGGCTTCATCTATCTTGGGGTCTTTGCAGAGATACATGAGGAGAGTGAAGGAGTCCAAACCATCTGCTCGCTGATTCACTACAGCCCGACAGGCCGAGCCAACACTTCACTGACGGTCAGTAAACGCAGCAGGGACATGATGCAGGTGTTTACAGAGGAACCGATTGCAGAGAGGTGTGTTCTTATTTTAACAGTTTACACTATAAAAAGTCAAACACACACTTATCAGCTTTAAATAGTTAATGAGTAGTTTTACTTTTCTATTGACACCGGATGCTTTATTTATTGATGACTGATCACTCTCTTGATCTGACACAATGTTTCCACCTACATTCATGAGGAGCTGTGGGAGTGAAATCACTGACCCAGAATCAACAGGAAGGTGAGTGTGAAGTTCCTCAGTCATACATGTTTTCATACACTCAACCATTTCCGCTGATCCCAGACTGTTTTTGGACTGCGTCACTTCTTATTACAATGAAAGAATAATTAATGAAATTGGGGTTTTGTCAGTTTCTCCTTCGCTGGACGTTTTATTGTTGTTTCTTCCAGTCTTACGCTCACTGTGACGTCAGATCTTTGGCTACAGGAAGTCTGAGCTCATCGAAAACACTGAAAATAAGACCGGAAGTGGATGAAACCAACTCTACCTTCAGTATAGATGTGATTGAATAGGCTGAGACGTGACCCTATGTGTATTATCCCATTTACGGAATATTAGCACAATCCAAGGCTAATTACACAAACACACAAACCTGAGTGTCTTAAGCACAGCGTCATAGATTTGAGGCTAACTTACACCTACAGTATTATTAGATTAATGACTACAGCATATTGTCTATGACATATACACGCTGCCTTATTTTATTTATACAGTAACAGTTGGTATTTATCCTAAGAACATGAAGCAGCTTTGTTGTTTCACATCTCACGTCTGATATTTCTGCATGAAACGTTTTAGCAATTAGCTGTTAGCGGCTAAGCTAGCTGCTGCTAGCGTTAGCGACCAGCGTCAGTTGAATTATCTTCCGTTATCTCGGCGTGACGTCAAGTAAACCGTGATGAAAGGATACTGTCCGAGGTTTAAGTTTTCGCAGCTCTCCGCCTCCTCCGCCAGAACGAGCCTCAAATGCGAGTAAACACAGTAAAAAAACAGAGTCCAAATCCCGGAGCGTAAACAAACCAGCCGTCTCCGGGAGGCCGCCATGTCTGACTCTGTCACGTGACACGAGGATGCGTTTAAAAATATCCGAGAAATTGAAATTCAGCGTGTGCCGCGCATGATGATTGAAAAATCTACATTGTCACGTTATGTTTTAACATCTAAGTACAATAATAACGATAACACGAATGTGTTACCGGCTTTAGTTTATATGTTTTTTACTTTGCTATAACCTTTGTGAACTCAATTATGTAATTACAGGACATAAATATATACTATATAGTTTAAATGTTTTTAAATACATACAACACAAAACATTTAACTTGAGGTCAAAATTGGCATCAAAATTAATCTATTAGCATTTCAATAATAAGTCTTTTCGTGTTTCTATAATTTAATGACATTTAACAATCGAAATAAATAGAGGAAAGTACACCCATAACAGCAGAGTGGAAAGAGGAACCAGAAACATTTTTAGAAAAGGATATCAACTTTATTATAATAAAAACAGCACCAGCGCCAGTCTTTTATATCAGGTTTAATTAAATAAATGTGTCTGAACCTTTGGCTGATCGTGTTGATATATATCAAAGAACTGAAAAAACATATTTGCCTCACAGGATCCTGCAGAAAAGGAGTGCCTCTTTGGATTTTCACTATAATGACGCGGTGATTGTTTAGGAAAACACGCAAATCCTCTCCGTCGACCCAAATCAGTAAACTTATATTGTTACTCATATTCCCAATAGCACTTGAATGTAGCATTAAAGCGACACTGGTGCCAAACTGGATCCAGCTCATGTGAGTTTCACACCAGTTCAGACGCCTTTTAAACCTGTCTGTCCTCTGTGAGTTCATCCTTTACCGGCGGCCGCGTGTTCCGACTGTTTACCCGCACGTTGTGTCTCAAAAACGAGGCTTTCTGAACCGCATCCAACGAGCTAACTTAGCATGCTAGCGACTAGCCAACAGTTAGCGAACTGCTGTGCTGCGGTTTTGCAGCTGATGGAGAAGTTGATTAACGCGGTTTTCGCTCCGTTGTCGCGTTTTAAAACACGGAGAAGTTGAGTTTGGAGTCGTGTGTGGTTTGTTGGTGTGTTTTCCAGCAGTCGCTGCAGGTCGGAGAGCTTTTCTCTCCTGTAAAGTAGATAAAGTTTGATGCACCTGTTGCGGGTTGAACCTGCTGACAGCTGCGGGCTGATTTAAACACGTTAACCGTCACTGATTTACACTTATTGCAGGATTATACACGATAAGAAGGCAAACAGACGCGTTTATTGATCAGTTTCACCGAATCATTTCACCCCCTCCCCTCTGAGCTGCTCAGTTTCACTTCCTGGTTCCTCAGGTGAGCGCACAGGTGAGCGGCCCCGCACACACTCACAGATTTCAGGCTGTAGGTGAGACCGTCGCCTTGGTTTCTGGCTGCTCGTCGGATGTGACGGTTGACGGGGACTGCGGTGCAGTTTGTTTTCCCACAAGTGTGAGCTGATAAAGGTGTGGGGTGTGTGTGTAGCTGCTGCTCAGACTGTGTCAGCATGCTAATAAATGCTGAGCTAACAGGCACCTGAATTCAGCACGGAGAAGCCCGCTTCACTAACAGCCATGTTGGTGCAGCGACTCCGCTGCGCACACCTGTTGGCAGGTGTCATAGAGGCCGAACTCCTGAAATAGACGGTTTCAATGATTCAGCGACAGTTTCATTAACAAGAAATAAGTTGTAACAGTCAGTCTGCAGCTGAGGAAACTGAGGAGCTGTTGCAAAGACCTGCAGAAACAAATGTTCAGAGGATAAAAGCAACAATAACAACAAACTGTGAATGTAAACAAACAGAGCAAAGTAATGAATGTCGAATGATGTAATAGATTACTTTGTATCCTTAAAGCAGCTGGTTGGATTTATGCGATGGATGTTTGTTGATGTTGTCCTCGTTGTTTCAGTTCGTGCCTCCGTTCCTCAGCAGACCGATCGACAGCGACGAGCCGCCATGTTTGAAAACGTCCCGACAGGTAAAACTCAGCTGCTGCGCTCAGCGCCTGACTCTCTGCTGTGGTCACATGTTCACCTGCGTCCTGGTTCCTCCTCAGTGTCCTCAGCCGAGCGCCAGCAGGTGCTGGGGGCTCTGGAGCGTCTGCAGGCCAAGCTGGTCCAGAGGGAGGACTGGACCCACAGCGAGACCCTGGGGAACCTGAAGGAGACCCTGCAGAGTCCGCTGTTCAACCACATCCTGACCCTGCAGCACTCCATCAAACAGCTGCGAAACCAGGTGAGTCCAGGAGAGACACGGTCCACGTGCAGCAGCACGCAGAGACCGGATCAGAGACCGGATCAGAGACCGGATCAGAGACTGGATCAGAGACTGGATCAGAGACCAGATCAGAGACCAGAGACCGGACCAGAGACTGACTCAGAGACCGGATCAGAGACCAGAGACTGACTCAGAGACCGGATCAGAGACCAGAGACTGACTTAGAGGCCGGATCAGAGACCAGAGACTGACTCAGAGACCGGATCAGTCTGGATCTCCACAGGCAGGTGACCCGTGAGCGGGGCCGAGCGGGGACGCTGCAGCAGCATCTGTATGCAGCTCCGGCGCAGCGACGCGCAGCCTTTACAATAAACAATCTGCAGGCCAAATTAAGATAATGGCAATAACTGACGCTGGGCTCATATTCTAAGTGCTGCGAAGGTCACAGCGAGTCTATGAAGGCGTCGGCGCGGCCGGCGGAGGGTGTATGAAGCCTGGGCTTCTCTTTCTTTATTTATCCCCCGTCCCCGTCCCACCCCCCTCCCCTGGCTCTCTGCGGATCTATCAAGCTTTAATATCTGGTGTCTTGGTTTGAGTAACGGCCTTGTCGGGGGCCGTATTGATGAAATGGCTCGGGATCCTGCTCTGTCAGCCGGGCCTAAATAAGCCGCAGACTGATAAGTTTCCACAATGTGAGTGTAAAGGTCATTAATACATTACCTGTTCAGAGCGAGCATGAGCCTGCAGAGGAATCTATTGATTTCACTTCCTCTCTCCTCCCCCCCGCTTACCCCCCACTTACCCCCCTTGCAGCCCCCCACGCCTCATTTTTATCCCTCCATGTCTTCATTGTCCACAACGTCCTTGCAAATAAGAACCCGTCTACCTGCCGGTCTGCCTGTCTGTCTCTCTGTCTGCCTGTCTGCCTGCCTGTCTGTCTGTCTGTTCTTTCGGTTGTCTGAGGTCAGCGTGACCTGTGGACAGCTGGACATGTCTTTGTGCGCACTGACTCTGTGTATGTGTGTGTTTTTGTTGACAATACACACTCTGTTTGTTTTCTGTGTGTGTTGATTTGAAGCTACAGGAAACAAGAATCATGAAAATCATGACTTTATTATATTAGTTATCAACTGATGTCAGATATGTCTGTTGTATCAGTGATGATTCGTACTCTCATAAGCCCCGCCCCCTGGTGTCTGGCAGCAGTGCAGCTCATAAGCCCCACCCCCTGGTGTTGTCCTGGTGATGTCAAACGGGGACATGGTCTCATGATTGACAGCTAAAGTGGGCAGGGCTTCAATACAGCGGCTCCACGCCCCCGATTACTGCTGCACTCAAATGGAAACCACCAGAACAAGATGGCGATGCCTGTATCTGGGATATTTTGACTTCCTGTCTGTTACAGGAACTGGAGATGCGGCGGCCATCTTTGTTTACAGTCTGTGCATCTGTCATTTTTTATATCTATATTTTTATATCTATTGATCATAATTCTTCCAGGTTGAGGACTGAACATCAGAACTTCCTGTCTCTGCATTAAACTGATTTAATGCTGGAAAAAGCGCCAACATCAAGTATAAAACCACAAACAGGAAACAGGAAGTATAAGACCAAACAGGAAGTATAAACGCACAAACAGGAAACAGGAAGTATAAGACCAAACAGGACGTATAAACCCACAAACAGGAAACAGGAAGTATAAGACCAAACAGGACGTATAAAACCACAAACAGGAAGTGTTTCAAAATAAAAACAGTTGAAAAGTCTGATTCTGATTCTCAGGTATTGATTGTTAGCAATAAAACCTATTGATCGGTCATCAGCTCTGCTGTTTGAGGACTTTAATTCTTCGTCAGTCAGTAGTTCATATTGATCCAACAAACATGGTGGCACTCAACGCATCACTTCCTGTGTGATAAGCCCTCCCCACAGCTCAGCAGTATGCCTCTGGCGCCACTTAGCGAAGTTCAAACTTCTCCAGAAAGGTCAGCTGATCATAGCGCCGTTAATGCAACCAACGCTTTCGGCCCGCCCGCCTGTGCACCGCCTCCTCCTCCGTCCTCACTGGCTGGCTCGCCACCACCCGTCCATCAGACTCCACTTCGTCTGACCTCCTGCAGAAATGGATCCGCTGCCTGCGCCCAAGGTGGGTGGAGCCGGACTCAGACCAGTTTATCTGCAGAGGATATTGAATGCCAGACACTGAAACGAAACTCATAAGCTTCCAACTGTTTGTGTGTTTCTGTGTGTGTGTACGTGCAGGGCCGTCACACGGAGTTGGTCAGTCTGACACGGCCTCTCTCCGGCGGCCTCGGCTTCAGTGTTGTCGGCCTGAATCCGACAGGAAGCAGCAGCGACGGCGTCTTTGTCAAACACGTCCAGCCGGGAGGCGTCGCACAGGTCCAGTGTTAAAAGCTGCGTACACAACACCTGCGATCTACCCACATGTTTCACGCACACATACGCACTTGCTCACACACACAAATGCTCGCTCACACGCAGGCTCACACATGTTGAGAGCTAAAATAACTACCTTTACATTAACATTAGCTTATTGTTGCCCCTTCCTGGTCTGTGGGATCATGGGTAATGGAGTCTTCATTGCAACATGTTGCATTTCGACTTGTCTGTGAATTCAGCCACTAAAGCTCAGTCTCTGCTTCTGTTTCTGCC
Organism: Datnioides undecimradiatus; assembly: GCA_008933995.1. Classification (NCBI taxonomy): domain Eukaryota; kingdom Metazoa; phylum Chordata; class Actinopteri; order Lobotiformes; family Datnioididae; genus Datnioides; species Datnioides undecimradiatus. Next base: position 35,109 of record WARS01000082.1, read on the forward strand.
CAAATTAGGATGAATAATTGCAGAAATTCACATTTTTCTGTCAACATTGTGATTTTATTGTCTTTATTTGCTTTAAATGAAACCTCAGACCTGTCAATCAAACTGATCTCTGCACCGAAAAACACTGCAAAGATACAAAACCTGTTCGCAGTTGATCATAAACGTTACACACGGACAGAGACTTCAGCCAAGGCGGCAGCAACACATTCAAAGTTGTGATTTGTTCATTAATTAAAGAGTAAAATCATTATATTAGTTTAAAACTAATTAATGTTTCAGCCTCAGTCTGCAGGGAATCTGCTGATTTTAAAAAGTGGAAAACGGCGGACTTAATCAGACTTATTATAATAGAAATTATTTAATTGTGTTAGTTTAGGTTTTCACAGCTTCTGCAGACCGTTCGCCTCCCAGCATGGACGCTTGTAATCAGATTACTAACTAACTCCTCATGAAGTGTCCTTGTGTGACTGTCTGTGGCTGTCATACTGCTATTTCCCTGCAGGGCCAGGCGTCTCAGGAGAGACCAGATCCTGGTAATCAACGGCAGCCCGCTGGAGCCGGGGATCAGCCAGCAGCAGGCCCTGACCCTCCTGCAGCAGCCAGGGGAGACGGTGGAACTGGTGGTGGCCAGGGAGCCCACTCAATGCATCATGCAACCTGCATTGCCATCATACGGTGAGAAACGGCGTCCTGTTGCTGTCACGATCAAAGCATCGACTGTTGGTCTGAACATTTGGACTAACACACTGATTTAAATGAAAACTACAGAGAAAATGTGGTGTTAAACCAAAGAATGAGACAACAAACCCGAAACTAGATTAAAAGAAACTAAACTGCACAGAACAGAGCCAGGCTAGCTGTTCCCTGCTTCCAGTCTTTATGCTAAGCTAGGCTAAACTCACACGCACCCACACACACAATTTAACATCATCTGAACTGCTCTCTCTGAAGAGGAAAAGCAGGTTTTCCAAAAAACAACAACTGTTCCTTCAGCAGGTGGCCCCCTGTGGGACCCCGACCCCCAGTTTGAGAAACTCTGTCCTGAGGCTTTTAATCTGATACCAGTATGACTCCTTTGGTTTAGTTATTTTCCCTTATATAATGTTCTCTCTGACTATGTCCAATGTTTTTTGTTGCTATAGCAGCGGTTAGCTCGCTGCTAGCTCTTGTGGGATCATAAATAATGAACGTTTGGGCTCCAGATGGGACTTCTCCTCTGACTTATAAACTTTTATCGTCTGCTGTTTGAGGAAACAAACAAACCTTCAGAGTTGATTTCCAGAATTGAAGGGAGGATTTAAAATCTGTAAAACGACATCGTCCCGAGTGTTAAAGCCGCTTGTTTTGCTCCCTGGTGTTCAATTAAAATGATAATTAGCTGGAGCTCATCAGCGTCGCTCACTCTGCGACGGAACCTGGAGGAACATCGAGTTCGCACATTGGTTTCGGCATTTTACGGCTCAGTATGAAGTGATGTTAGAGGTGAGAAACGCTGAAATCAGCTTTATACTAAGAACGCACGCATGCACACACACATACATGCACACACCCCTGCACCTGTGCACACACACACCTGCGCCTTGCCTGCACACACGCCGCGCACCTGCACACACACACGCACACCCTGCACACGCCCTGCACACACCTGCGCACACCTGCACACACACACACACACACCGCACACCCTGCACACACCGCCACCTGCACACACACACACACACACACACCTACACACACACACCTTGCCTACGCACACCACCATACCTGCGCACACACCCCTACACACACACACACACACACACACACCCCTACACACACACCCCTACACACACGCATCCCTACACACACACACACACACACACACCTGCACACACACACACACACCTGCACACACACGCACACACCCCTACACACACACACCTGCACACACCTGCACACACACCTGCGCACACACACACCTGCACACCACACACCTGCACACACACCTGCCTCCACACACGCACACCTGCACACACACCTGCACACCGCACACACCTGCACACACCTGCACACACACTGCACACACACACACACACCTACACACACACACACACCTGCACACACACACACACACACACCCCTACTACATATACACACACCCCTACTGCACATACACACACCCCTGCACACACACACACACGCGCACACACGCACCCGCACACACACACACACACCTGCACACACCTACACACGCATGCACACACACACACACTCACCCCCCCACACACACACACTCACCCCACACACACACACACACACACACACCCCGCTGCACTTTTTACACCGGCCGGGAGGCTTAGCTGTCAATCAAAACAAGCATCGCAGCGAGGGCGTCAATCATAACTGGAGGTCACTTTGAGGCCACACCTCCGAATCAGAGTGAGACCTCCCGTTTATGACGAAACCCATGCGCCTTGTGGCGGCTTAATGATGTTTCACGACCTTAAAGGAAAATCAGGTTAGCGCTGCGCTCGCCGCGTCGTTCCTGACAATATGTATTTAAGTCTGCGGAGCAGCGATCAATGAATGCCGACATGACGGGCGAGAGAGAGGCTGGCGGCAAGGCAGGAGAGACAGCGAGCACAGGGAGAGACGGTGACAGGAAGTGATGTCATCATGAAACAGATGTAAGGTCAGGCTGTGCGTCGAGCCACAGGGTTTTTTGGTACATCACATTCTTCTGTTAATTCAATAACGGGTTTAAACTATGACCTCATGGCATTCGGTGGTTTCCCCGCTGAGCATTATGGGAGCTGGAGTCTTTGTGGCTGCAGCTCTGACTCACTGTTCGTCTTTGTTTCACTTCATCTGTATAAAGCCTTCAGGTATTGCTGTTAATTAACCAGATATTTAGTTATGTTTGTAAGAGTTTTAATTAACGAATCAACAGCAACAATGGTCATGTGACCGACCACAGTTCACATGAGAGGAGTGTTTGCAGTTTAACGAGCTGCTGCCGTGAAGCTGCTCCGCTCTGTTGTCACACAGATATGCACACACTGCCCCCTTTGCCCCCCCCATCCTGTTCTGTTGTTTCTATCGAGGTCACGTTTGCTGGCGGCTTCATGGCTACAGCTCTGTTTACTCCTGCTGCTCCTCCTGCTGCTGCTGCTGCTGCTGCTCCTGCTCCTCCTGCTGCTGCTCGCTGCTGCTGCTCCTCCTGCTGCTCCTCCTGCTGCTCCTGCTCCTCCTGCTGCTCCTGCTCCTCCTGCTGCTCCTCCTGCTCTCCTCTAACTCTCCTCACTCTCCCTGATCTTGTCTCCCCTTCCATCTCTCCTGTTCTCCTCTCTCTCTCCTGTCCTCCTCCCCTCCTGCTCCTCCCACCTCCTCCTGAACCCCTGCTGGCTATTTGTGACCCTTAAAACCGTTTATAAATCAGCAGCTCTGGTTTGATTTACAGCTTTCCCTGTTTTAGTGAATATTTTCCTGCGTCGATCAGGACGCTTGTGGCGATAGGCGCTTTGGCGTTTGGATGAGATTTATGGCTCCTAAAAATGATGAAAAGCAGGAAGAGGAGAGATAAAAACTAACAGATTGTCCAATTAAAGAAACCTGAGGGGGCTTTAAAGGAGGAAATGAACCGAGGAGCAACTTTCCTGTGAGCGCAGCCTCAGTCAGGTCACATGACCAACCTCCTGCCAATCATTAGTGACCCAGAGTCATGAGTTCAAAGGGTTAAAAAACTCCTGTAATTCTACTTGACAGATCTGCAGCTCTTCACTACAGCTGTTGGTAACTGCATCATCCTATATGTCCCATGATGCACTGCAGCAGTGTCTTTCCATGCTCCAGATGCAGTTTGTGACTCATTGTCATAACTCTGCAGAGTCCTGGTAGCAGGGGTCGGCTGACAACAGGAAACAGCGAGTGAATTTTAACGTGTGAAATCTGTGAACAGCTCCTTTAAAACAAAAACTCGCAGATGGTCCAGTGGCTGGTCCATCAGATGATCCATCAGATGATCCATCAGATGGTCCATCAGATGGTCCATTGGCTGGTCCATCAGATGGTCCATTGGCTGGTCCATCAGATGATCCATCAGATGGTCCATTGGCTGGTCCATCAGATGATCCATCGGCTGGTCCATCACACACACACACGCACACCTGACTGACTGACTGACTGAGCAGAGTCTGGCTTCAGCTCCTCCTGAAACAAGGAGTGTTCCAGCTGAGGAGCAGAAGGTGTTTAACCGCGGTGCACGGCAGTCGATCACCAATGCTGCTCAGGTTTCACTTTAACTATAACTGGAAACAAAACAGAAATAAACAAAATATTAAAAACTAACAAAAGCAGAACCTAAGGTTGTGACGTGAAAGCGTGTGAAGCTTCGTCTTCTTCTGGTCTTTTCGTTAAACGTGACCGCAGACGAAGTTGCACTTCCTGTGTGAGGATTTATTGTGTTGGTTCAGGTTTGAGTTAAGATGCTCGGTTCAGTAAGGGGTCATGTGACTGAGCTGTCCCCACAGGATGGAGCAAAGCGTGTGTGTGTGTGCGTGCGCGTGCGTGCGCTCGGCAGCTCGTTGATCGGCGCTGCTATCACAGGAAGTGCTCTCAGCTGGTAATTACCTGCCGGGCTGCAGTTTAACGACCTCTCACCTGGGGACAGATAAGCGGGCAGCAGCTTGCTGCAGCCGCTGCTGCCGAGCCTCAGGCGAGAAACACAAACCCAAAGTGAATCTAACGAGTCGCTGGTTGATGAATCTGGCGTGACATCATTTTATCTGCTGCCAGAGAGAAACTGATTTCAGCTCAGCTTTGTTCCTGAAGCGGTGAATGTGTGAAGCAATGCTTCAGCTGCTGCAGAGTTCGAACTGTGTCAGAGCTTCAGCGCCGCTCTGACCTGTCTCTGAACGCCGAGGTCGCTAAAATCAAAAGATTAAAAGCTCAGAGGTGCAGACCACAGGGTGGAGCAGCAGGCCTTAGCTTCTCAGCAAGCACTTGCTATAGCAACACCACAACCAGCAGGACCTTAGCGAGGCAGGAAGCGCTGCAGAAGGTCTGTTCCACTCCAGAAGCGTTGAGAATGAAAGCGACCTGCTCATGCCCTGTTCTCTTTGTTCTCTTGTTAACTTCTGCTGTTAGCCTCCTTGTTGTTCTGCGCACTGTTGTTCTCTGCTCGTTAACGTCCCATCGTCCGTCTCGTTCTCCAGGATCAGTGGGGTCACGTGGAGGAGATTGAGCTGGTAAACGACGGATCTGGTCTGGGCTTTGGCATCGTGGGCGGGAAGACGACCGGCGTGGTCGTCCGGACGCTCGTCCCCAAACAGATAATAAGCTGACAGGTGACCCAATCAGCTGGCGGGTCTCGTACGTGTTGATTAATCAAACTCCAGAGCCAGAGTTGTTAATGACCTGCTCGTTAGTAATTGTTGCTGTGAACTTTTGACCTGTCCGTCGTACCATAGCAACTACATTAGCCAATGTGCTGTAGCAGCCAGTTAGCGAACCAGCTTCTTTCGGTTGCTGAGCTAATAAGCGTTCACTGGGCGTGTTGTTTACTTCGACAGGCGGAAGGTTCTGTCTGAGTTCCTGCTGGGCTAGCTTACATTTAAAGTAATAAAACACATCAAAACAATGCAGTGTAGTTATAGGCTTTTATTGTGAAATGTAAACAGGAAGTGCTGCGTTGACTGACTGTTTGTAAACTTGCTCTCCTCCAATCGGGGCCAGGCGTCTGCGCTGGGTGACCACATCCTCCGCCTCAGGGCCAGCCCACCAGCGGCCTCACCAGCGACCAGGTCGTCAAGGTGTTGCAGGGGTGTGGGAGTCATGTGACCATGTTGGTCGCCAGGGACCCTCAGGTCAGAGATCCAGCGGCTCACCTCCTCCCACCTCCAGACTCGCCCCATCTCCTCTTTACCCCCCCGACCGCCGGAACTGCCGCCCCAACGCCGACTCAGCAAGACTGTGAGCAGCCAGAATCAATACAAATAAATATTGATTGTTATGTTTTAATTACTTTGTGTTTACCTCCTGTTTCCTGTCCGGCTGTGTGTGTGCACACGTCTGTGTGTGTGTGTGTGTGTGTGTGTGTGTGTGTGTGTGTGTGTGTGTGTGTGTGTGTGTGTGTGTGTGTGTGCACGCACGTGTTTCAGCCGAACCTGGAGGGCTACGAGATCCATGAGGTCCCGCTGACCAAGAAGGATGGGCAGAGCCTCGGCATCTCCATTGTCGGCTACAACCCGCTGACCAGCCAAGGTGGGACAGGAAGTGACGCGCACACACACTGGGAAGTAACGCACACAGTGAACAAGACAACAAGGAAATTAAGCGACCAACTTCCTGCAGTAAAATTGCAGCAGGACTTTTTGTGTGTGTTTTACTCTCTCTCTCTCTCTCTCTCTCTCTCTCTCTCTCTCTCTCTCTCTCTCTCTCTGCCTGTCTATCTGTCTCTCTCTCTGCCTGTCTATCTGTCTCTCTCTCCACCTGTCTGTCTGCTTCTCTCTCCTGCCTGTCTATCTATCTGTCCTCTCTCCTCTCTCTGCCTGTCTCTCTCTCTCTCCCCCTCTCTGCCTGTCTCTCTTTCTCTCTCTCTCTCTCTCTCTGCCTGTCTATCTATCTGTCTCTCTCTGCCTGTCTCTCTCTCTCTCTCCCCCTCTCTGCCTGTCTCTCTCTCTCTCTCTCTTTGTCTCTCGCTCTCTGCCTGTCTCTCTTTCTCTCGCTCTCTGCCTGTCTCTCTCTCTTTCTCTCTCTCTCTCTCTCTCTCTCTCTCTGTCTCTCGCTCTCTGCCTGTCTCTTTCTCTCGCTCTCTGCCTGTCTCTCTTTCTCTCGCTCTCTGCCTGTCTCTCTTTCTCTCGCTCTCTGCCTGTCTCTCTCTCTCTTTCTCTCGCTCTCTGTCTGCCTGTCTCTCTCTCTCTCTCTCTCTGTCTGCCTGTCTCTCTGTCTCAGATGCAGTCGGTGTGTTTGTCAAACACGTGGTTCCCGGCAGCGCAGCAGATCAGAGTGGAAACATCCGAGTCCACGACCGACTGATCGCTGTGAGTATGTATGTGTGTGTGTGTCTGTGTGTGTGTGTGTGTGTGTGTGTGTGTGTGTGTTTTCATTGCACATTTCACGTTAAACAGTTCAGTGAAATCACAACAACATGATCTGTCTGTCTGTCTCTCTCTGTCCTCCTGTCTGTCTCCACAGTTGGACGGCGTCAGTCTCCATGGTCTGACCAATCAGGAGGTTCTGGAGGTGATGAAGAAGACGGGTCAGACTGTCGTTCTCTCCGTGGTCAGGAAGAAGCCCAGAGGCCTGGAGAGATCCCTGGATAAAGGTAGGGAGACAGGTGGATGGAGAGAGAGACAGAGAGAGAGACAGGTGGACAGAGAGAGAGAGACAGAGGGACAGAGAGAGGGAGAGACAGGTGGATGGAGAGAGAGAGACAGGTGGACAGAGGGAGACAGAGACAGAGGGAGAGACAGGTGGACAGAGAGAGAGACAGGTGGACAGAGAGAGAGACAGACAGGCAGACAGAGAGAGAGAGACAGGTGGACAGAGAGACAGGCAGACAGAGAGAGTTGTGGAATAAAATCAATCATTCATTAATTAATCATTGATTGATTGAGTCCAGGCCTCATCTTCATCGTTAAACTTCCTCAATGTACCAAATTAAACGTAGAGACACGCGTCCTCGACGTTGCCACGGAAACAGCCGCTCATCGTGTGCGTCCAGTCTCCTCCCGGCGGTCCTGTAGGTCGTCGTTTCACCCTGAAGTGACATCACAGACAGGTTGACAGTGTCGACTCAAACAGCGACAGCGCACAAAACAGACGAAACAGAGACTGATCAGCTGTTACACTCACACACATACCTCCATACAACCACAACAACAACAGCAGAGCCCACTTTAAGGAGCTCATTAGCTCAGTGTCGTTAGTTTGAAGCTGATGTTTGTTGTGTCGGTACCTCAGACCCCCCCCAGATTAAGATGATATATTTGTTTACAACTCTGTAATGTTCCCAAACTCTGCTCGGGGAGCCTGCGCTCTGTCCCAGCTCAGATTAATTCGCCCGGTGCAGGGTCATTCGTTTTGTCCTGCGATGGGCCGGCGGCCCGCGCTGGTCAGCTGCAGGCCAGAGAGGAGCAGACCATTTTTAAAGAACAAGAAGAAGAAGAGGAGGAGGAGCGCGGCTCTTATCTCCTCCAGACGTCTTTTATTCCATTACTGAGGAAACTCCGAGTCCAGCCGCTGATATTCGCCTCATTCCTGCAGCCGCTCTTATCTTCTCCGGCCGCTGATGAGTTATGACGATGCTGACGGGAAATAAACCTCTGCTTTATGGATCGCCAACAGGCGCCATCAGTCAGGGGTCAAAGGTCACAGCAGGGCCCGGCGCGTGGCCACAGCCAGGACTGTACAGAGAGAGGATGGAGAGCACCCTCAGAGCAGGAAGTGCTTATTCTAAACTCTGCTGTGTGTCTGTGTCTGTGTCTGTGTGTGTGTGTGTGTGTGTGTGTGTGTGTGTGTGTGTGTGTCAGTGGAGAGGGAGTCATCTCACGTGTCACTGAGGAGATCGCTGAAGGTCAGCACTCGCTCGTCTGGGTTCAGTTCCACGACGCCAAAGCTCGAGACAATGTACGCCAACGCAGCACAGATGACCAGGGGTGAGCACACACAGACACACACACAGACACACACACACACTCATCATTCCTCTTTTTATTTGCTTGAATCGTGACTTTCAGCCTCGTGGCCTCGCGGTGACACCGTGTGTGTTCCTGAGGTCTGCCTGTAACACACTCCTCTCTTTTTATTCCTCATTAGCTTTGCTAAGTGGCCCAAAACGCCACGCTAACACTTAGCGTGCACCGCCTGCCCCCGGCCGACAGATGTAAAGTGTCCGCACCGTGTGACAGCGCGGCGGCGATGTATTACCCTGTTTATTCAGCCAAACGCTGCAGATTAATTGCGCGGTGGAGGCCGAGGTTAGCAATGCTAATTTAATCAGAGGCTGCTGGTGAAACGGTGCCAGACCTGCTGCAACACCTCAACATGTGAGGGGTCTGTGGGACCATGGAGGTGTTTTCCTTTGGCTCGGTGGCGGCGGTTTCCTCCCTGAAGTGAGTGCTTGGCGGCAGCGGGTTTGTGTCTCAGAGTCGAGCTGTAATCGTCTCTGACCGACAGTGTTTCAGCCTCCAACCGCTGCAGTCGCTCTGCACAGAGAAACTCATTCATCCTGGAGCTGTTGCTGCTCTGACGTGTGTGTGTGTGTGTGTGTGTGTGTGTGTGTGTGTGTGTGTGCAGATGCATTAAACACACACACACACACTCTCTCTCTCTGTGTCCACAGTTGCTTACTTCACACTTTGTGTCTGACTCAGAGCTCTCTGCCTGAATGCCATCATGGCGGTCGTCAGTCTGCAGGTCAGACGTCCCCGCTGTGCAGATGTCACGCGAGACACACTTCACTTCCTGTCAGACACGCTCAGATGAGTGTTGGCATTTGGTTTGTGTCTGCTGCACATGCTCAGTAGTGTTTCTCCCCTTGGCCCCACCCACACGCCTCAGGACGTCACTGTTCAGAGGGCGGTTATTGCACACAAACAGGAAAAATTATGTTTTCTGTCCAAAAGGTCGAAGGTCAACGTCACTGTGACATCATCAGTCAGTGGAGGAACGCTGAACCTGTGGTTTGTCTGATGGCTGATGTCAGGTGTTACACGCCTCCATTATTGACCAGTGACACACACACAGTTCTGCTTCATTGTCCTCGTCTGTCAGGGTCGAAACATGTCGGCAGTGTGAGATGCCTCGCCGCCGCCGCTGCTGCTGCTGCTACTGCAGTGTTCAGTCCTGTTACTGTTTGAGTTGATGAGCTGCAGGAAGCTGCTATGTTTTAATGGCTCTACTGTAATTTTACATCTGTTCCACTGCTTACACAGGCTGTTCTGTGTGTGTGTGTGTGTGTGTGTGTGTGTGTGTGTGTGCATGTGTGCGCGCAGCTTCAGATGCAGAGCTGAGGGCTAAATGGGAGGCGGCTCTGGGGCCACAGTACCAAGTTCTGGTGAGAAACAACGATCACACACATCTTCACGCTGACTCTGTCCCGTTGGAGCGTCTTGATGAACTGTGTGTGCGTGTGCGTGCGTGCATGTGCGTGCGTGTGTGTGGTCAGGTGGTGAAGCTGGATCCTGTCATTGAAGACGATGCAGAGCTGCAGAAATCCTCCAAGGTGAGAAACCGTCAGACGCCTGAAGCTTTGTTGCTGCTGCTCATTAGAGTTTGATTAATGTCTTTTACAACAATTATCTAACATTAAAATGTTAATTATTAGTAAACAGCAGCACAAACAAGGTCTCTCATACGTCTTAAAACAGCATCAGCAGATCGGAACCTGCACCTGACAGACAAAGCACTTCATCAGACTGAGCTGCAGCAACACACACAGCTGCGTTGTGTTCATCTGTGTTGGTTGTGTCTCTTCGCTCCGACAGCTGCTGCCCGTCCACACTCTGCGTCTCGGTGTCGAGCTCGACTCGTTCGACGGTCATCACTACATCTCCTCTGTGGCGCCCGGAGGCCCCGTGGACAAACACGGAGCACTGAGACCGGAGGACGAGCTGCTGGAGGTACACACACACACAGAGACACACAGACAGACACACAGACACACACACACACACAGACACACACACACAGAGACACACACACACACAAAGAGACACACAGACGCACAGACAGAGTCACACACACACACACACAGAGTCACACACACACACAGAGTCACACACACACACACAGTCACACACACACACAGTCACACACACAGTCACAGTCACACACTCACACACACACACACACACACAGTCACACACTCACACACACACACAGTCACAGTCACACACTCACACACACACACACAGTCACAGTCACACACTCACACACACACACACACAGTCACACACACAGTCACAGTCACACACTCACACATACACACACACAGTCACACACACAGTCACAGTCACACACTCACACACACACACACACAGTCACACACCACAGACGCGCAGTCACACACACACACACAGGGCAGCGCAGTCACACACACACACACACACAGACAACGCCAGTCACACAGACCGCATGATCCACACACACACACAGACCATGATCACACACACACAGAACGCAGTCACACACACACACACACACAGACACGCAGTCACACACACACACAGAGTCACTGTGACGTCTCAGGTCGACTCAGGACCAGAGCAGGAAGCAGCAGAAGCAGCTAAAGTTCAAAGTATAGAAATGTAAAATCCAGATCTATTTGTTCTGGTCTGTGTAGTCTGGACCGGCTTGTGCAGGTTTCACCGTTTCCTCGGTTCTGACTCGAGGTGACACCATCTTCTGTGTCTCTGCGTTCGCAGGTGAACGACGTCCAGCTCTACGGGAAGTCTCGCAGGGAAGTTGTGGCGTTCCTGAAAGAAGTCCCTCCTCCCTTCACTCTGGTCTGCTGCCGACACCCCACCTCAGCCCTGGAGCCGGAATCTGGGTCCGAGCCGGAGCCTGAACCGGCACGGCGTCCCGGACCTGAACCGGCACGGTGGTCTGGGCCGAGCGTGGAGGAGGTGAGAGGCTCAATTGTTAACCTGTAAACTCCGACACTGTCCAGCATCCTGCTGCCATGACAGCAGAGTCTGGCGCTCTGCGTGGGCGTTCTCTCATGCGTTTCCTAAAACGACCTTTAACTCGGCGCCACGCTCCGGCTGTGTGTCCAATCAGATCGAGCTGAAGCTGTCGTCGATGCTCTGCAGCCAGACTGACTGGAGAGACGACGTCAGCGAGCTGCAGCGCACAGACAGACAGGTAACCTGTCTCACTCTCTGATGTTAATTCTGTTTTTATTGTTTTGTTTTGAAAACAACAATGATGAAACGGTTTAAATGTAGTCACATCAAGAGTTACACTGGTTTGAATAGACTGTGTGTGTGTGTGTTAGGACCAGGTATCCTCTGACCACAGTCTGCAGGAGGAGGAGGAGCCGGAGGAGGAGGAGCAGCAGCAGCAGGAGGAGGAGGAGGAGGAGGAGGATGAAGGGGAGCTGGCTCTGTGGTCTCCAGACGTTCAGGTGTTGGAGCTGCACAAGGAGAAAGACAAAGGCCTCGGCTTCAGCATCCTGGACTACCAGGTGACCACAGCCTGCCTGTCTGTCTGTCTGTAAACAAAGATGGCTGTTGTGTCTCCACTTCCTGTCACTGTAACAAACAAGAAATCATCCTTGATTCACACGCTGCCATCTTGCTCTGGTGATGTCATGTGGAGTCTGTGCAGCTGATCAGGGGCGTGGAGCTGCCGGGTGGAGGCCCCGCCCCCTCCAGCGAGGCGTCCTGGTTGTGTTGATATGTTTCCTCTTTCCTGCACAGCGACTCAGACACTTCCTGGTCAGACTCCTCACTGTCTGCGGGGTAAATCTGGGAAAGCCCGTGTGTGTTTCTGCCTCCGCCCTCCCTCAGCACTTTATCTTCAGGCGCAGCTTCACCTCCAAGCCCCTCCACCAATCCTCCCCATCCTCCCCCCCAGACAGATCCAGCGGAGTGTTGTCGAGCTGCAGGTTAACTCCCTGCTGGTTTACACACATCATATGTGTCAGCCTGCACACACAGTCTGCCCAGGAGGCCTGTGTGTGTGTTTGTGTGCGTGTGTGTGCATGTGTGTGTTCTCTCAGCTCAGACATTGAGTTGGTTTATCTGAACACAGACATCAGTACCTGATAACTCGTCACACAGTAATGATAATTAATTAGACTCGTTATCTGTGGGTGGGTCGGAGCAGGCAGGCGTGGGCACCTCAGTACTTGAGTAAATGTACTTAGTTACTTTCCTCCACTTGTTGTGTGAACTCACACCGAGCAGCCAATCAAATTCTCCCATCCTTGTTTAGTTCATTAAAGAGACATCACTCCTGTGTGTGTGTGTGTGCGTGCGTGCGTGTGTGTGTGTGTGCACGCGCGTGGTTGCTCTTGGCTGCTCTTGGCTTCAGTCTCTCATCAGGACAATGAAGCCTGTGTTCGGACACACACACACACACACACACACAGGCCCTCTCTGACACTCTCTCCTCTCTAAATAACGGTTTTATAATAAGTATAAAAATCTTTTATTTAAAGAACAAACAGTCGTCAGCGTCTCACACTTCCTGTCTCACACGTCCTGTCTCACACGTCCTGTCTCACACATGGACATTAAAGTCCTGACCCTGAGCTCTTGTATCATCCTCAGTGACTCTGAGATGAACTGAACAGCTGAGATGAATCAGCTTAATTAAAGGAAGACTGTTAGAGTTTAACGAGCAGACGAGGTAAAACAACCAGAAACTGTGTCAATGGAAACAGGCGATCTGTCTCACTCTCTGGCTGTCTCACGCTCTCTCTCTCTCCTCTCTCCTCTCTCTCTCTATGTCTCTCGCCCAAGGGCATGTCGGGCCGGTGTTCCTGCCAAACTGTTTCCTGTTACTGCCTCCTCTGCTGTCAGAGTTGAGTGAAAGATGGTTGGAGGCAATAAGAGAAGAGCTGATCTGCCTGTCTCTCTGTCTGTCTGTCTGCCTGCCTGCCTGTCTGCCTGTCTGTCTCTCTCTCTCTGATAGTTTCCCCTAAGTTTCCTCTGAGCGTGGCGTCGTTCCTGAGAAGCGCGCAGCAACTCAGCAGCGATGTGAATCTGCAAAGGTCAGAAGCTGCTTTCTGAAACACATCACTGTATTAAAGCAGAGACTCTGGAGTCACAGCAACACATCACTGTATTAAAGCAGAGACTCAGCTTCAATGCTCTGCAGAGACTCTGGAGTCACAGCAACACATCACCACACACTGTTCCTGCTGACGACAGGTGAACATGGACAGATGCTCCCCAGGTGACGATCTCACCTGGTAAAGTTGAAATGTCCTCAGTTCATCGGTGGAACCTGCAGCTGCAGCTCAGAGCAGGGTCTCACCTGTGTAACGGCGGCTGTCCGCAGGTGATTCATCAGTCAGGTGATCACAGCAGAATGTTCACTGAGTCACCACAGAGTCTGATTCAATACTGAGGTCAGAGTGCATGGTCACAATACTGTGCACTCTATGCACTCTGTTGTCATGGTTACAGTAACTGATGGATAATGGTTGTCAGGAAACAGGAAGTGAATGTCTGCTTCTTCCTTCTGTCACCTGACACCTGACACTGGAGCTTGGCTCTGACTCACAGTCGATGTTCCTGCTCATCCCGAACGTGTCGGAGAAGATCATTGATCTACGGAGCTGCTTCGTGCGCAGAGACACGTTGAAACTGAAACGTGCGACACATCGTCGGCAGATTCAAGTGGACATGAAATCAGGAGAACCAGAGTGCGGCTGTGCAGGCGGAAGTGCTCACTTCCCCCTGCTTCATTAGGACCAAATGGAAATGAGACAGAAAGTTTATCTGTGCACGTTATCAAACCTCAGAGACCCTGAAAGGTCCCGAGTTTAAAACTGAAACATGGAGTCAGGAGTTCAAACAACAGCAAATATAGTTTGGGATTAGTTTCAGCTGTGAGACGGTCCAGAGTTTGAGTCTGACTGACACCAGGAAGGTCTTAGAAACTTCTCGGAGACACTCTGCAGCCTACATATCCGAAATAAATAAAGTAAAGGAGCAACTCGCTGTTTGGAACGAAGGAGCCGTGGAAACATTTCACTACTTTTGGCAAAGAACATTTTTAATTTCTTTATTTTTTCCCTCTCACACTTTCTCCTACGTCTGTGATATCTCCACTTTTTGACAGCGGAGGCCTTTCTTTTTCCGGAGGATCTTGTAGGAGTGGAGGACTTGAGTTCTGACTCCTCACCACCTGTAGCCATGTTGTTCAGTCTAAAAATACAGCGCCGCTTTGTTCTGCAGCCTCAAACTTGGCACAGCAGCTCGTACTGCAGCGCGGGCGATGCCCAGGGTTCGACACAGGGGAATTCACAAAATATACATCCGCTCCAACCGGGAGAGGGTTTTAGAGTTGGTGTACGAGTCTCTGAGGGGTTTGGATCCTGGCAGGACCGGGTCGTCCTTCCTGCTCCTCTGGTTAAACAGTTGGAGCAGAGTGGACGGCCGCCGGTGGAGCTTCTCCGTGTGCAGCGTGCATCGGACCAGCTCCTGTCACAGGATAATTAATCACCTCCAGACTTCTGCAGTTATTGTAAAGTTTGTTTAAAAGACAGAAACGCCATGCGAACACAGGCACTGCTCGGATCCTCGTCCTGAGTGGAGATCTGGCCCACAACGCTGAGACAAGTGGGTGAACTGAGATGTTTCACAGAGAAACTCCTCTGGTTCATTAATTAGGTTCAAAGTAGAGACGCTGGTTAATTAGCAGCCAGTTAGTGAGCGCAGCAGAACCCTGACCTCCAGAGTCTCTGCTTTAATACAGTGATGTGCTGCTGTGACTCCAGAGTCTGTGCAGAGCATTGAAGCTGAGTCTCTGCTTTAATACAGTGATGTGCTGCTGTGACTCCAGAGTCTGTGCAGAGCGTTGAAGCTGAGTCTCTGCTTTAAAACAGTGATGTGTTTCAGAAAGCAGCTTCTGACCTTTGCAGAGTCACATCGCTGCTGAGTCGCTGCTCAGTCACAGAGAGAAGCTCTGTTTCACTCACACTCACTGATCAGCACACACACTGATCAGCTGATCAGGATCAGCTCCAGACCAGACCAGAACATTTTAATAGTGTTGGTTGTTTGTAACCGGTTGATGTTAATGAGTCTGACGACCAGCGGCGTCTCTCTCTCTCTCTCTCTGGATGAACCTGGACGACGCCCTCAGTGATGTCACAGCGCACTGGAGAACACTGTGACATCACGGCAGGGTCTCACCTTGCTGCCGAGGCGGACACAGACACTCTGAGGCTGGGGAGTCCGAGCGGTTGTCACGTCACTCGGAGAAGAACCCAAATGATGTGTCTTTATTATGTCTCGTCTCCTTTCCTTGTTTCCTTCCCTCTCTCCTCATCTCCTCATGCGCGTGACCTTTGACCTTCTCCCTGTCGGCGTCTCCTCCGCATGTTTGTGTGTCGGTGTGAGTGGATTTCCAGTTTCTCTGGTCTCTGGCTCCCCCTGCCTGTCTGCTGCTCTGCAGAGCACAGTCTGAGCCGGCCGGCCTGCCTGCCTGCCTGCCTGCCTGCCTGCCTGCCTGCCTGCCTGCCTGCCTGCCTGCCTGCCTGCCTGCCTGCCTGCCTGTCTGTCTGTCTGTCTCTCTCTGCAGCAGAATCATAATCACAAAGTCAGACATGTCTGATTCATGATTAAAGAGCTGCAGACGATCACCTGACAGATTAGAGATAGAGATAGAGACAGGTGTGTTAAGAGAGAGGGAGACAGGTGTGTTAAGAGAGAGGGAGACAGGTGTGTTTAGAGAGAGAGAGAGAGGTGTGTTTAGAGAGAGGGAGACAGGTGTGTTAAGAGAGAGGGAGGCAGATGTTTTAGAGAGAGGGAGACAGGTGTGTTTAGAGAGAGAGACAGGTGTGTTTGGAGGAAGAGAGAGGGAGACAGGTGTGTTAAGAGAGAGGGAGGCAGATGTGTTAGAGAGAGGGAGACAGGTGTGTTTGGAGGGAGAGAGAGAGACAGGTGTGTTAAGAGAGAGGGAGGCAGATGTGTTAGAGAGAGGGAGACAGGTGTGTTAAGAGAGAGGGAGGCAGATGTGTTAGAGAGAGGGAGACAGGTGTGTTTGGAGGGAGAGAGAGAGACAGGTGTGTTAAGAGAGAGGGAGGCAGATGTGTTAGAGAGAGGGAGACAGGTGTGTTAAGAGAGAGGGAGGCAGATGTGTTAGAGAGAGGGAGACAGGTGTGTTTGGAGAGAGAGAGAGAGACAGGTGTGTTAAGAGAGAGGGAGGCAGATGTGTTAGAGAGAGGGAGACAGGTGTGTTTGGAGGGAGAGAGAGAGACAGGTGTGTTAAGAGAGAGGGAGGCAGATGTGTTAGAGAGAGGGAGACAGGTGTGTTAAGAGAGAGGGAGGCAGATGTGTTAGAGAGAGGGAGACAGGTGTGTTTGGAGAGAGAGAGAGAGACAGGTGTGTTAAGAGAGAGGGAGGCAGATGTGTTAGAGAGAGGGAGACAGGTGTGTTTGGAGAGAGAGAGACAGGTGTGTTAAGAGAGAGGGAGACAGGTGTGTTTGGAGAGAGAGAGAGGTATGTTTAGTGTGTATCACTCATCCTGACCGCTGTCCTCCATGTGCTCCGTGCTCAGGACCCGCTGGATGCTGGCCGCTGCGTCATGGTGATCCGCTCGCTGGTTCCCGGCGGCTCGGCAGAGCAGCACGGCGGTTTGCTCCCTGGAGACCAGCTGGTGTCGGTCAACCAAACCCAGGTGGACCTGCTCAGCCTGGCCGAGGCCGTGGAGGTCCTGAAGGCGGTCCCGCCCGGCTCGGTCCGCCTCGGCATCCGCAAACCTCTGGTGGTACGTCAGCAGCTGAGACGCAGGACAGCGTCTGCAGGCGCAGCTGCGGGTGATGACGAGTCTCTGCTCTGTGTGCAGGTGGACAGAGCCGACAGCAGCCAGGTGTGTGTCGGCCACACACAGCTACCTGTGCCAAAGGTGACGCGCACACACACACACACTGTTCTCAGCCAGGGCTCAGAGGTCAAAGGTCAGACAGGTTGCAGCTGCAGGTTCACAGACCTGGTAACCTGTCTGTCTCTGTGGTGGCCGGGGCTTCCCGGGCTGTAAACAGTAAACACGTGACAGGAAGTGGCTGACGAGCTGCAGACAAACGCCATCATCGCGGCTGTAGATGAAAGAAGTCGCTCAGTGTCTGCGCTCGTTAGTGCCAGTACCAGTGACAGTGACTGTGACTGTGACAGTGA
This sequence comes from Datnioides undecimradiatus, assembly GCA_008933995.1. Lineage (NCBI taxonomy): Eukaryota > Metazoa > Chordata > Actinopteri > Lobotiformes > Datnioididae > Datnioides > Datnioides undecimradiatus. The sequence goes on from WARS01000082.1 coordinate 52,943, forward strand.
CCGTGACCACAGGTGATCTGAGGCCACATCTCATGCAGAGACAGCAGGAGGTGCCAGGCTGAACTGGTCTAAGGGTTAATGAGTCTGATGAACCAATCACAGCTGCTGTAGTGGAAACCTGACCCACGCTCAGTTCAGGCAGGATCAGCTGCTTCAGTATCGTCTTCAATGAGCTTCATAACGAAATGAAACTGGTTTGACACGTTAACAGTGACGTCTGCAGCCGTTGGGAACAGGTGAGATCAGGTGGGAACAGGTGTCAGATCTGACACAGGTGAGTGTGAACCGGATCAGAAGCTGACACCTGAACTCTGCCTGCTCTGTTTAAACTGTGGGTTTGTCTCTGCAGCAGGAGACGTGAGAGTGTGTGTGTGTGTGTGTGAGTGTGAGAGTATGTCGTGGTGTGAACGGAGTGTCAGGTGAAGTGTCTCTGTGATAAATCAGCAAGGCGTCTGCAGGCGACTCCTTTCATGACAGGAAGTCCAGTTTTCTAACGCTTCACCTCTGTCTCTCTCTCCCCCACCTCCTCCTCTTCCGCCTTCTCTCCTCTCCTCCCTCCTCTCCTCTCTCCTCTTTCATCTCCTCCTCTCCCCTCTTATTCACCTTCCTTCACCCTCTCTCCCTCTCTCCTTAATCTCTCCTCTCCCTCCTCTCTGTCTGTGAAGCTGCTGACTCAGCAGGATGGTATAAAGTGCTCTATCAGCTCAACCAGCAGCATCTCTCTCTTAAGTGAGTCGGGGGGGGGGGGGGGTGCTCTGAGGACACTTTGGTCTTTCAGCATCAGAGTACACTCAGTACTGCAGTACTGTCAGGAAGTACTGCAGTACTGAGTGTACAGTTGCACTCTACTGCAGCACAGTTGCACTCTACTGCACTCTACACTACTGTACTCTACTATATTCTACTGCACTGTTGAAGTCTGATGTACTCTGCAGCACGTGCAGTACTCTGGTGTACTCTGCAGTACACTACAGTACTCTGCAGTACCTTGCAGCACTGTGCAGTAATCTGGTGTACTCTGCAGTACTCTGCAGTACATTGCAGCACTGTGCAGTAATCTGGTGTACTCTGCAGTACTCTGGTGTACTGTGCAGCACCGCGCAGTACAGCTCAGCGTAGCTGTGTGTCCTCCTGCTGTATCTGCGGCCGTCCTCTGCGCTGCTGTTTTATTTCCTGTTTTATATGCAGCCCATTTGGCTGAAGAGGGTTTTTCACAGCCCACAGGTCTCTGATGGGTTTCCATAAAGACCGCCGGGTCGACGCTGTCACTTCACCGCCGGATCGTTCTCTGTCACGCCAGCCCGCTGACCAGAGAGAGACCCTCGTTACACATCCACAGCTCGTTAACTTTTAGAGGTCATGTGTAGAAGACGTCTGTGGGAGCGAGGAGCTGCTGCTGCAGCTACAGCTGCCACCACGTTACTCTGACCTGCATCCAGCCGCACAGAGCTGCACCGATCAGACGATTGGAGCAGGAAACCGACAAGTTTCCGTCTGCAAACACCAACCAGCAACTTCACCCACCCGCTTCACCTCACCTGCATGAAGCTGCACACATGCAGCAACTATTTCAGCATCCACTGGTTGATAATATGCAGGTGAACGTGCTAACGATAGGCATGTTAATGTTAGCGTTAGCTTGCTGCAAGGGCCTTAAACTTAGACCTGACCCGACCTGACCGATGGTGACAGGTTTGAGCTGCTGCATTTGACTGATTCATCCCGTCTTGATCGGTCAGGCTGAAACACAGATCAAAGCTTCAGTGAGTCCAGATCCTTCAGTTCTGGGCCTGATGGTCTAGATGCCGTGTTGCATACAGTCCCGGGTCGTTAATCAGTATTGACAGAATGATCGATCACTGTCAGACTGATCTGGCAGGTGTCGTTCACAGCTGCTGACATCACAGCGTGAGCCACATCAGCTCCACACCACAGTCTAGCAGCTCTGATCCAGCTGCAGATCAGATGCAGTGATCAGTGATCAATATGTGTTCAGATCCCAGGACCCCGCGGTGACTCTAAAGCTTCCTGACCAGCCGTCCCCTCAGACCTGCAGGCAGCACGCTCCAAGCGGTCTGCTGCAGCTGAGACGGCCACAGCGAGATGCTGCAGAGAGCCTGAACCTCCGACTCGTCATCTCCTCCGTCCTCATCGCCTAATGGCACAGATATTAAATGACAGCGTCTTTAAATCTTATGAATATGAGGCCAGGCAGTCACGGCCAATACACATCCGTCTGCAGAACATCCTGTTAGCGTTATGAGCTCTCTGCTGCTGCCGCCGTCTGCTCCTCACCTCCATTATACGGCTGTGATGGGCCGGCTTCCCGGGCCCAAATTAAAAGAAGAGGAACAGAGTCCTTGACGATGAGGCTTCGTCGATGGAAATTAGCCTAAGTGTTGTCATTAATATTTCCCGGCGCGGGCTAATGTCTGCGTCGTAACGTTAAGAACAGGATCTCCCCTCAGTATCTGCTGAGGACGGCTCTTTGGGGAGTTGGTGGAAACCTTTATGTGTTCAGAGACGGAGGCTAATGTTCAGAGGAAGTCAAGTTTTAGATTTAGTGTGAGCGGCAGTTTGAGGAGACGAGCTGCAGGCACGAAGCTGCTGCTGCTGCTGCGACTTGATTTAGTGACTCTGGACTCACCTGCGAGTCGTCATGACGATGAGTCACCGACGGTCATCGTCACCAACTTCATCCAAGTTTAGTTCTCCGATCAGTGATTGGCTCAGTCCTCATGCCAAGAAGAGACATCATCATCACCTGTCAGCCATCTTGCTCATGACATTTGACCTCCTCCCTCTGATGTTTGTTTGTTTGTTTGTTTGTGTGTCAGGGTTTCGGTGACGGCTCCATCCTGCCCGAAGACCTTCAGCAAGACCAGGAGGAGGAGGAGGAGGAGCCGGAGCTGATCCTGGACGGAGGTCTGCCCCGCTACACCTCCTCCTCTCTGACCCCTGACCTCCTGCCAGGGGAGGAGGGCAGGGAGATGGCAGTGGATGAGGAGGTGGAGGGAGAGGAGGACAAGGAGGAGGAGGCAGTGAAGATGCAGGAGAGAGCTGAGGAGAGCACAGGCTCCCTCCCCAGGAAACCTCCTCCATCCTGGGAGGAGTGGAAGCTCAACACCATCAGCCGGGCCAGAGGAGCAGAGGAGGTGAGGAGGAGCTCAGCACGCAGTCTGATGTAATCAGAGTATTTAGAGTAACAGTAGTGTCTGCAGTCAGATGTAATCAGAGTATTCAGAGTAACAGTAGTGTCTACAGTCAGATGTAATCAGAGTATTCAGAGTAACAGTAGTGTCTACAGTCAGATGTCATTGATTGACTGTCTCCTCTCAGGCTTGGAGGCGGGAGCAGCAGGAGCAGCAGCAGGAGCAACAGCAGCAGGAGCAGCAGGAGGAGCAGAGGTCGGAGCGTCACAGCCTGGTGTCTGTGGGGAACCTGATCCTCAGTGAGTCACTGATCAGTAACAACAAACAATAAACAAACAATCAATAGCTCTGAACGGGACTTTGTGGCCACATTGAATCCGAGAAAGAAGGTCACATGACCGTCGTCTGTCAATCACAGCAACACCCCGATCAACACTGATCGATTCACTGACGACTGATCGATCAGTTTATTGATCAAATCTAATTTCACTCACAGAGAGAGTCAGGTTCATGGTTTTCAAAATAAAAGTCTGTGACTAACTCTGTGTGTGTGTGTGTGTGTGTGTGTGTGTGTGTGTGTGTGTGTGTGTGTGTGTGCGTGCGTCTGTGTGTGCGTGTGTGTGTAGGTCTCCCAGACTCCAGGGACAGTGAAGCAGACTCTGAACTCACTCTGACCGACACCGACACTGAGTCAGTACCTCCTTGTCTCCTCGTCTCCTCGACTCCTTGTCTCTTTGTTTACTCACCTCCTCTTCTGTCTCCTCCTTTTGTCTCCTCTTCCCCTTTATGATGTCCTCCCTGCCTCCTTCTCTGTCCTGTGTCGCCCTCTCCTGGTTGGATTGTGTTCCTCATCTCTCGTCTTCATTGATGAATTTAATGAGTTGAATTAATTAAGAATCGCTCGTTATGTTTTAATTAGTAAAATCCGTCATTTCCTCACCGACAGGGAAGCATCTTGATTATCTTTTATTTTATGTTTTATTCACTTTGTTTTTTCATATCTGTCATTAAATCTGTGACTGATTGACTAACGAGCTTGAGTTAACGAGCTCCAGCAGCAGCTTTATCCAGAATAGAGTTTCAGTTTTAATTTGAAAATCAAAGTTTGATCCTGGACCGTCTGATTCAGCTGCAGGAGCTCAGATCTGATGAGTCAGCAGTTATCAAAACTGTAAACTCGTCGTTTTCTCACTTTAAATGAAAATAAATTAATTATTTACTCGTTAACAGAATGAGTTTGTGTCGTAATAAACCATAATTGACCTGATTAAAGGAGCAAATGTTAAACTGGTTTAGTTTAACATGTTATTGGTGAGCTGGAAAACAAATCGTCCAATGAGATTGCATGCAGGTGGTGAGCGTTTCCTGGTAAATGATTGGTTCGTCTCGTCTCTCATCATTATTCTGTTTTATTGATGCAAAAGACAACAACGACTCTGACAGCAGGAGCTGAGGGGTCCGGTGAGAGGCATGATGGGAAATGTAGTCCTGGGGAGGAAGCGTGAGATGATGACAAACAGGAAGTTGTGTGTCTGTGCAGATCTGCGTGGACGATCGACACCCAGAGGAGGAAGCGGAGGAGCCAGGGAGGAGCCTCTCTGCCAATCAGAGGAGGCCATGGCGAGCTACCTGAGCGAGAGGAGGGGGAGGGGGAGGAAACTCCCACCTTCAGCCACTGGGGACCCCCCCGCAGGTAACACACACACACACACACACACACACACACACACTCGTCACCGTGTTGTGTTGCTGTGGGCCTGAGGCGTTCAGGTGTCGTCCTGTGTGTACCGGGGGGGTAATTATCACCGTTCCTGCCCCGCAGGGTGGAGGTGTGGCCTGAGGAGGGTCAGTCTCTGGGTCTGAGCATCGTGGGAGGTCGACACGTCATCAAGCGCCTGAGGAACGGGGAGGAGCTGAAGGGGATCTTCATCAAACAGGTTCTACCAAACAGTCCTGCCGCCAAGACGCAGTGTCTGAAGACCGGGGACAAGATTCTGGAGGTGGGGCTCCGTCTACTTCCTGGTCTGTCTCACCTGCTGCCATCACTCTGGGTTTCACCTGTGTAATCTGACTTTAGGTCACAGCCGCAGGTGAACAGACTCACTTGTGGAGGCTCCAAGGCCGTGTTTGTGTTTAATGAATCTCAGGTGTGTTTTCAACATGAACTGAACCAATCAGAGCGTCTGTTCAAAGGCCAGGTGTGCTGCACCACAGGGACAGGTGTGGTCCACCACCAACACCTGACTGCACCTGAGACAGTGCAGCCATGTTTACCTGAGGAGGAGCTGTGTGTGTGTGTGTGTGTGTGTGTGTGTGTGTGTGTGTGTGTGTGTGTGTGTGTGTGTGTGTGTGTGTGTGTGTGTCTGCAGCGTTGTCTGAATCCAGTTTCAACCTTCATCAGTCACACCTTTATATCTGAACTGTGTGTGTGTGTGTGTGTGTGTGTGTGTGTGTGTGTGTGTGTGTGTGTGCGTGCGTGTGTGCGTGCACACGCAGGTGTCAGGTGTGGACCTACAGGCTGCCAGTCACGAGGAGGCGGTCAGTGCCATCAAATCAGCGCCGAGTCCTGTCGTCTTCATCGTCCAGAGCCTGTCAGCAACTCCCCGGGTACACACATACATACACACACACACATACACACACACACATATACACACACACACACACACATATACACATACACACACACACACACACACACACACACACACACCCCTGACACCTGGTCACAAACCTGGTCAGGTGTCACTGTTTTTCTGATGTTAGTTAGAAATGACTGATGCTAACGCTAATGTCACTAGCATTACCCACTCTCACTGGGGGTGTGCGTGTGTGCGTGCGTGTGTGTGTGTGTGTTTCAGCCTGTGTCTCTCACAGCTCCCAGCTACAGTAAGCACAAAGCAAAGAGGACGGAGTCTCCGGTAAGAACATAGTCTCTGCTTTACATCACTGTTTAACTGAGTCCAGCACAGTCCAGCACAATCCAGCAGAGTGCAGCACAGTCCAGCACAATCCAGCAGAGTGCAGCATAGTCCTGCACAATCCAGCAGAGTGCAGCATAGTCCTGCACAATCCAGCAGAGTGCAGCATAGTCCAGCACAATCCAGCAGAGTGCAGCAGAGGGCAGCAGGGTCTAGCAGAATCGAGCAGAGACCAGCAAAGACCAGCAGAGTGCAGCACAGTCCAGCACAATCCAGCAGAGTGCAGCAGAGTGCAGCACAGTCCATCAGCGTCCATCAGCGTCCAGCACAGTCCAGCAGAGTGCAGCACAGTCCAGCACAATCCGTCAGAGTCCAGCAGAGGGCAGCTGACCTTCACCGTCAAACACACTCAGACTGTTTGTTTTCATCTCTGCAGCAGCCATCTGCAGCCCTGCCCCCTCTGAGACAGCCCCCACCCTACAGACCTCCTGCCAGCCAATCAGAGCAGGAGCTGAACTCTGACCTGGAGCAGGCCAAAGGTCGGTCGCTCTCTCTCTCTCTCTCTCTCTCTCTCTCTCTCTCTCTCTCTCTCACACACACACACAGAGTAGCTGTGATTTATCTGTAGCTCCTCTTCATTAAATGTTCATGTCTTTTTCCTAACTGTCCTCATTGTCAGTGTTTGTTTTCCTGATGTTCATGTTCTTTAAACAAATGAAACTCGGGCAGATGTGTTGAGATGGAGCCGCTTGTGTCAGAGTCAAAGTCAATACTTAATCTGTCCAGAAACAGTTTTCATGCCATTTCTCAAACCAACTCAAAAGTAAATAAACAGTAAATTAATGGAGGAGCAAATCATCTGACTCCAGACGTAAAGACATGGATTAATCCGCCACTGAAAATAGTCCCAGATGAACTACTTCCTGTTTTTCTATTAAGACTACAATAAACTGAAAGCAGTGAGCTGCAGACAGGCAGGCTCTGTCCTACACCATGTTTGTTTGTTTGTTTGCTCAGCTGTTCTCTGGTTTTTCACCTCAGGCGTGTTTTGCCTGGAGGCCACAGCGTCGTTGATCAGTTTGATCAGTTATTGATTAGTCGCTCAGAGCTCTGCATGTGCAGATCTATTTGTTTTCTGTAGCAACATGAGTCAAACCTCAGCGCTGAGGAGAGCCTGTTCTCACAGATGGTGTCAGAGCGGAGTGTGCGTGTGCGTGCGTGCGCGTCTGGCTCCAGCAGCTGTGTGTTAACGTGTGTGTTTCTGTCTTTGCAGGCCTTGTTTGAACCAGCAGCCGTCCGTCCGTCCATCGGTCTGTTGCAGGACGACGTCTTTATTCTCTGCTCCTCCTTCAGCATCTCCTCTGTCTCTGTCCGGGTTCTGCCTCCCTCTGGTCTGGGTGCATTTGGTTTGGTTGTGTGCGTTTGATTTGGGCGGACGGGGCTTTTTTTCCTTCCTGGCTGCTGGTTGGAGGGTTGGGTTGTTTGCGGGTGGGGCTTATTGCCTGCTGGTTTTAGTGGGTTTGGGTGTTTGTGGAGCTGGGTCAGCTGCTGGTGGAAGTTTCTGTCCTGTGAACACAGCGTCTGAGCTGCTGAGGCTGCAGAGTGGGCCGACCCGCTCAGCCGACGCAGGAGGATCAGCTGTTTATTACAGATTTTAAAGACGTTGCAGCTTCAGACTGATCAAACCAGAATCACCCAACTGCAAATTTAAATACGCCTGATTTCCTCTGACTCACGTCGGACTGTACTGTGCCTGTCTCTGCTTTGTGCAGCTACAGTTTGTTAACCATCCTGTTTTCAATAGAACGAAGCTGGTGATTGTTGTTCAGGATGTGGAGGCCAAGCTCTACCTTAATGTTGTTGTTTCAGTTTGTATTTCCTGTTTGTACTGAATAAAACTTCCTGTTCAACCTGAGCCGGAGTCTCCAGCACATTCATTAACGTATCGTGTCAATATCACACAGCTGGAATCTGAGGCCTGAACTGCGGCTGAACTGAGGCCGTGATTTAACGACTGTGCAGGAGGCCGGAACAGGGTCATGTGACCTCCTCGTGTGCGTGTGTGTGTGTTGGAGGTCTGGTCAAACTGCCTGATTTAATGTGTCTAGAGTTGATCCAGCTGATCAGAGTCCTGAGCAACCGGAGGGAAGGAGCACCTGCCCACCAAGAGCTCAGTGCTGCTGTTGTTGTTGTTGTTGCTGTCGCTGTCACTGTTGTCCTCGTGCCAGCTGTGAGCCGATCCATCAGTAGACACGTGTTTCTGGATGCTGTGAGTCTGAGCGGTGCAGCTCTGTGTATCTGAAGGCGTTTGTGTTGCTGCTGCAGCGTCTCAGGAGTCGGACACGAACACAGACACTGAGCTGTCTGTGTGGCTGTGAGGAGGCGCAGAGGGAGGCGCAGGGAGCTGATAAATGATAAAACAGCGTTGGTGCTCGTCCCTGCTGCCGTCCCGCCGCCTCTTCCTCCTCCTCCTCTGTTGGCTCTCATTCATTTTCCTGGAGACGACCTCTGCTGCTGCGGCGATGATGAAGGATTCAGCTGCAGCTCAGCGGCGGCAGGGAATCACGTTCCTGCATCTGTGCGGCCCCGGGCTCAAATGCCTCTGCACGCAGTCAGGCTGAGTTTCTCTGCCCTGATGTAAACTTAATAACACGCTGTTCAAACATGCAGCTGTCACTGCGGACGCTGTGAAACCCTCAGTCAGTCTGCACACACTGTGATCCTCACCCTCAGTCTGATCTGTTTCATTTGTGTGGTGTGTGTGTGATGACGGTGGTGTGTGTGTGACTGCAGTATGTGTGTGTGACGGTGCTGTGTGTGTGACGGCGGTGTGTGTGTGTTGCAGAGTCCCCAGACTGTTGATTGCCTGCATCTTGTTTCTGTGACCCACTGACCTTTGAAAGTGACGCTATGTCTCTCACAAATGCACTTTCAAGATGGCCACCGAGTGGCGAGATGTGTCTGTTAAGACCTATACACAGGCTGTGTGTGTGTGTGTGTGTGTGTGTGTGTGGGTGGGTGGGTTCAGACTTTGCTCTGCAGCTCACACACTGATGGATGATTGACAGCTCAGTGAAGAATGGCTGAGATGTTTTTAAAGGTGAAAACAGAAACGTGTGTGTTTGTGTGTGTGTTTGTGTGCGTGCATATGTGTGTGTCAGCTGAGGAGAACCTCTTCATCTCCTCCTGCTGAGCTGCAGTCTGACTGATGGATGAATCCAGTGAGCTCCAGAGCTGCCGTCTGAGAGTCGATGACTCGGGTCGACTTGTGTTTGTTGAAAGAGCTGCCAGCAGCCAATCAGGAGAGAGGATTTCATCAATCACCTGTGAGCAGGAAGCACACTCTGACTGTGAACGAACATATTAAAATGATACAGTTACAGTTCAGCTGAAACCTGCTGTAGACAGTCTGTCTCCTCCGTACAGTGACGCATCTCTGAGTGAAACAGGAAGTGCAGACATAATGTATGGAGGAATCTGATTGGCTCATTTGAAAAGTGGGCAGGGTTAGAACAGACATGGAGAGCTCCAGTGATTCAGATTTGGATGATGAGCCTCAAGGTTCAGGTGTTCTCCACCTCAACAGGGTTTGAGGTGACCAACACCTGAAGACACACCCATGTAGCATGCTGCTGCTAGCTAGCTAACTGATGAAGCTTAGCTCTGATGCTAACAGCTGGACTCTGCTTGGTGGCAGGATGGCAGCGTGTGATTGGTTTGTGCAGTGGTTCATTGGTTAGTTCAGTTTATCTGGATGTTTATCCCCTGCTTCAGTTGGCTGATCACTGTCCTGCTCCTCAGAGGAGGAACCATGTGACCCCGCCCTTGTTAATGACCTGACTAATTAGTTAATCATTTCATATGTCAGTGCACAAATTATTCATTTCAGTGTCTGACTCTCCGTGTGTGTTTAATATTGAACGTGTCTGCAGAACAGCATCAGTATGCTGACCAACACACACACACACACACACACACACAGAGCTATCTTAGAGGTGTGTGTGTTGCACAAGCCGCTCACTTCCTCAGCTGGACTGTCCTTGACCTGATTGGTGTGGCCTTCTTCAGTCAGCAGCACTCTCTCTCACACACACACACACACATTCCTGCTTTCAGTAATGATGAGAGAGAGAGAGTCCTGTATGCATGCTGGGTGATCGAGGCTCCTGGTCAAAGTTTTGATTTTAAGGTTGTTGGTTTGAATCCCAGACTGACCTCTGACCCTCCAGCTGCTGCAACTAGGACGTCAGACTACACGCACCCACACACACACACGCACACATAGTCAGCCTCCTCCCTCTGTTCTCTGGCCTCATTTCCCGCAGTTCAGGTGACAGGCTGTGATGTTACCACAAGGCTGTGATGTCATGAATGTGGCCCCTGCTGCCTGGTGTCAGAGTCCTTAGAGGATGAACCATGTTCCCCTCCACACACAGATTCCCATGACTCTGCCTTCGACCCTCAGTGATCATGTGACCTGTCTGACAAGGTTGTAAAACTAGACAAACCATTTGATCTTTACCCCGCCGCCTCAAGTCTCACCGCCGCCTGTTCTTCTCTTTGATGTGTCAGTTTGTGTGACTGTTAGAGAGTTAATTAAATGAGATGAACGTTGATTGAGTCTGCGGGAGAAACTGGGTCGCAGCAAATACAGCAGCTGCTGCACCTGCTGCTGCACCTGCTGCTGCACCTGCTGCTGCACCTGCTGCTGCAACTGCTGCTGCACCTGCTGCTGCAACTGCTGCTGCACCTGCTGCTGCAGTGGGTATTTTATATTAATATAAAAATATAATGATCTTTAATTATAATTTGCACATGGCAGCTGCAGCCGGACTGATAATCTGATATTATCTGATCACAGAAACATTCTTGTTGACATCAGTCACTTTGATTTGTTTTGTTTTAGTTTACGTACAATTAAAATGTGATATTTATATCTTAGATCTTAGTTTAGGATGAGTTTAAAGTCTAAAGTTGAGTTTGTGCGAGTGTTTAAAGACCTTCTGCACCGTCACAGTCCTGTCAGCAGATCTCAGTAATGTGATCAATAAAGCAGTGCTGGGTGAGGGGTCAGGTGATGTCACAGGTGTCAGGTGATGTCACAGGTGTCGGGGCAGTAAAAACATCTGACAGGAAACTGATGGTGCCATTAACAGATCAGATCATTGTCACGTTAATAATGCATGTGTCTGCGCAGAGTGATGATGTAACTGACTCACCTGTGAGACGTGAACCATCACAGCGACTCTGCGTGTTGAATGTGCTGCCGATCAGAGTTTAACTGAATCAGCAGCAGGCTCATTAACATCGACTCGCCGCTCGTTACAGCGTTTCGCTCCTCAGAGACTCCTCCCTGCTTTTCTTTGTTGCTCCGCTGCTGCGTCGCTCCTCCTCCTCCTCCTCGCTGTATCTGACTGCAGTGGTGTGTCTGCAGCATCTCCCTCTGAACCCGTCGAGCAGCTGCAGGTTGAAAGTTAAATAACGCTCAGACGCTCATCGGCTTCGTTTTCTGCATTTTAATGTTTCCCTGCCTCTGTGTTCGGGTCAGTCCACAGCTCCTCTTATCTTCAGAGCCTCCTGTGAGGTCAGCAATATGAAAAGCCTCATCTGCCTCTGAGCGTACAGCCATCAGGGCCGAGACTTTTTCTGTGTGTTTGGAGGGAAACGAATGGCGGCGACGCTGCGATTCGCTAACGCGTCACACGTTACAAATACTGAAATCAGCATGTTCTTCGTGTTTTCCTTCGACCAAAGAGCTTAAATGTTGTGTGGTCTCGACTGAAGACACTGAGAGTCTATGGTCATGCCAGCAGCTCTGCACAGCTTTGCTTTGAGCTAACATGCTAACATGCTAATGCTGAGCAGGTTTAATGTTAGCATGCTGCTCCACAGAGCAGCTAGCAGGGAGTAACGTGATGCAATAAGCTTCATGTTGTCAGAAGAATAAATTCATGATGCCTCCATGTTTGTTCTCCTCACATCCATCTTCTGCAGCTCATGTTCTGCCTCTTTGTGGAGCAGCATCTTCTCTGTCGAGTTTCAGGCTGTTATTCGCTGAATCTCTGGTGAGTGTCCCCGTTTGTATCTCCTGCACGATCGTGTGCATGACGTGCTGCGAAGGCTCCACTGATCTGATCAGAGAAGAAGGAAAAGGCTGCAAGCTGTAAAACAGGTCTGTAAACAGCGAGAGAGACGAGGAGGAGCCACCCAACACAGCTCTGTTGCACTGTTTTTAATGTGTCCTGCATCATTTCACCTGAGGTTCACAGATTTGGTGTCTTAGGAAAATACTGAAATTGTAAATGAATCGAGTTGTTATGATGTTGAGCTGCTCAGAAGAGGTTCTTGATAGAAACGCCTCATCAAAGTTTACACATGAAAAGATTTTGTTTCACTGTGTGAGGAACTAAAAAGAAACTGCAGCTGAAACCTGCTGCAGACAGTCTGTCTCCTCTGTACGGTGACTCATCCCTCTGCAGACGGGACGTAACATTTGGAGGAATCTGATTGGCCCGTTTGAAAAGTGGGCGGGTCAGAACAAACATGGAGAGCTCCAGTGATTCAGAGTTGGATGGTGAGCCTCAAGGTTCAGGTGTTCTCCACCTCAACAGGGTTTGAGGTGACCAACACCTGAAGACACACCCACATAGCATGCTGCTGCTAGCTAGCTAACTGATGAAGCTTAGCTCTGATGCTAACAGCTGGACTCTGATTGGAGGCTGATCTGAAGCTGAAGTGACAGATTCTTCTGCAGTTTGAGTCGCTGCAACTGACGGAAACTAACGAGCTGTTTGTTTCCTCGGCCGCCTGACAGCGAGGAACCAGAGCCCACATCCAGTCATAAAGGAAACACGTGGACAAAGATAAAACATGAGTTCAGGACCAGGAAACTCAACTCTGATGAATCTCGACCATGAACCGACCGAACAGCTGCAGAGTTTAGACCTTTTCTTCTAACTCACCTGCACAGGTGGAACCAGCAGGTGGTGTCAGCAGCTGGAACAGGTCAAAGGAAAAGAAGCACCCAGACCTTCAGACCTGCTCCACCTGAAGGTCTCATCCCTTCCTGAATCTAAACCATCAGCTGCAGAGCCGTCCCACAAGAGCACGATACTGCAGAGTGGCTCCTCTCAGACTCTAAACAGGAAGTAGCCAGACATTGTCAGAGGCGGGAGCTCGAGGTCCATATCCTGTCTCCTGCCAGGTCTTGGTCCTGCAGAAATCCAAGGTGGATGGAGATAAGGGAGGAGGTTCCTGTCATCCATGAGGAGTTTCCGTGGACTCAGGAGGTTCAGAGTGTAAGCAGGTTCTGCAGGTTCAGGGTTGTCTTCTCGGGTGTTCAACTGGTTCTGGAGGATGTTCCACTGAACTTTCAGGTGCGTCAGAGGTTCCTGGTGATTCGGTGTCTCACCAGGGTTCTCCTGCCTCCCTTCACCTCCTCACTCACTCAGCATCCTCCAGCAGAAGCTCCTCCACAGGAAACGATCCCACTCTCCGGCTCAAATGCTGCAAACCGGTCTGACGTCGCCCTGCTGCTGGAGACCAGTTCAACACACACCGTCAGTCCCAGTCCCATACAGAGAGCTGTGTGTGTATGTGTGTGTGTGCGTGTGCGCGTGTGTGTGATGGGTCTTAATTGAGGCAGCGAGGCAGCTCACTCTGACGCTGTAATGGTTCAGTTTTGTTTGATTCGTGACTCATGTCGAGGCAGCGGGGCGGTGCAGGTCTGACCGGTGATGAGGGGACAACCTGAGCTGCTGTGTGTGTGTGTGTGTGTGTGTGTGTGTGCGCGTGTGTGCGCCTGCATGCGTGTATGTGTGTGCACCCTCTGACTCTAGATTACAGGGTTTTGTGTTGTGGGTGTGTGTCACAACAAGCTGTATTTGTGTCTTTGCAAGTTCACACAAGCATTTGTATGTTGTGTCTGTCAGTGCACACACACACACACACACGCATGGTGAACATGTGGTGTGTGTGTGTGTGTGTGTGTGTGTGTGTGTGTGTTGGATCAATAAGCTATCATAACAGAACAGTTGGCTGCCTGCATCAGCTCCCCACAGACTGAGCACACTGCTCTGAATTAATGCGTGCGTGCGTGCGTGTGTGCGTGCGTGTGTTTGGTGCTGATGCAGATTAGTCTCCATCTCTGTTTCCTGTCCTCATCTATCCTCCACCCCTCCTCTTTGATTGCTGCAACATTCTCACACACACACACACACACACACACAGTCATCATGTCTGTATTGAGTGGATCGTTTACAGCCACTGTGTGCTGAATATGCAAATCTTCAAAGAAATGGTTTTGCAGCAGGGACCCAGGTCGGTCAGGTTCTCCAGGAGTTTTCAAGGAGGTTCCAGGAAAATTCCAGGACCTTCCTTACAGTGTTGATGTTGCTCCAGGCAGTCCTGAGGACGGGATCACATTAATCCTTGAAGACACTGCAGGTTTTTGAGGAGGATCTGGTCCCAGGTGCTAGTCATTGGTTTCCAGGAGTCCTTGAGAATCCAGTGGTGTCTGAGTTCTTAGATGCTGATTTCCAGAAACCTGGAACTTGAAGCCTAAATGTGTTTTTAAACATGAATAAACCTGGAGAACAGGAGCAACTGACTCCTTTAACACTGAGTGAGTGGGAAACGGCGTCGCTGCCGTTAATTCATTTAATAAGCGTTTAATTCGTTTATCGCTCGCCTGCGGCTGCAGAAACCGCTCTGTCAGCGGTTTCAAACAGGGATAGTCAGCGTGTTCCATCGCTGCTGATCAGGAAACACAGACCTGTGAATGGTTTCAGGCTGCAGGTGTCAGGTGGGCGGCAGTGAGGCGGGGCCGAATGACGCATGGTTGCTGAAACACAGCAGACAGCTGGTGAATAGCTGTCAGTCAAAGAAGCCCCGCCCCTTCATTCTGCATAACTTCAGGTGTTAATCTGATTTAAAGGAGTGAGTTCTATATAAATTCAGCCCGTACAGTCGTCATGAACGGGGAAACTAGCTGCAGAGACCAAACCGTTGTTCGTACCAGGCTGTAAACATGTTTACTGCTGCATTTTAACATGGGGGTCTATGGGGACTGACTCGCTGCTGGAGCCTTTAGTGGATGCTCAGGGAACTGCAGCTCTGACGCTGCAGCTGCAGGGTTCAGCCGCAGGGGACGCAGCTCGGCGTCTGTGGGTCTGAATCAGACTGACAGGGTCTGCACTCGATGATGACGGTCTGACTGTTTCATCAGGTTGTTAATCATTTAATTAATGAGACTCTGAGCCTGAGTTTTACTGGAAGTGAAGGAGAAAGGTGGAAGTACTCGAGTACCTCAGGTCTGTACTTGAGTACTTCATCAGAGTAAATGAGTTCATCTGTACAAAGATGAACCAGACGCTTTGTAGTGAAGATTTAATTATATTTGTAGATTTATTCATCTGTGTCTGTGTGTGTGTGTTTAACAGCAACAGCGTTGGCACAGAGTGAAGACGAAAAATAGATTTGGATAGAGTGAGGAAGATGAGAGAGGAGGGGGAGGGGGTGATGATGACGGGAGGGGGGAGGCAGAGAGAGAGAGCGAGCGAGTGAGCGAGCGTGGGGGGAGAGAGTAATCGAGGTTGGAGAGTATAACAGAGCTGTCGGTCGCTCTCTGCCTCAGTATCACAGCAGCAGCCTCCTCACACACACACAGCAACACTGACACACATGCCAACACTAACACACACACTAACACACTAACACACACACACGCTCATCTCGTTTCCTGGATATCGGAGCGTCACAGCCAACCTGAAACTGAGCCCACACACACACACACACACACACACACACTCAGCGGTACATGAGGATTTATCTCAACGTGTGTGAAGACTGAAGTATGGACAATGTTGCCGCCGGGTTAGTACGATCTGTGTGTGTGTGTGTGTGTGTGTGTGTGTGTGTGTTCTGGTTGTTTCTCGAGTGTCCGTCACGGCAAGAACAGCTGAGTTATGAGACGGTTGACTGTGTGTGTGTGTGTGTGTGTGTGTGTGTGTGTGTGTGTTCCTGTCAGTGTATCGAGTCCAGGTAGAGGTCACCTTTAACCTGAATGCGCACGCGCACACACACACACGCACAGGTGGGTACAGACTCCGAAACACCTGGGTTAGACCGCATTGTTTCAGTATGTGTGAAGTGTGTGTGTGTGTGTGTGTGTGTGCGTGTGCGCGTGCGCGCAGTGAGACAGAAAACAGCGTGTCATGATGCATTCAGCCATGCAGCTCAAGGTGTTTTCAGTGAGTGTGTGTGCCGGGGGGGGCTGGTGGTGACGAGCACAGATTGACTTGGCGGGCTCCTCAGGTGACGATGCATCACTCAGTCAGGCTTCTCACACACACACACACACACATTTTACTGCATCTGTCGTATTAAGGGCAGTGGTGTGTGTGTGTGTGTGCTGCAGTGACCTGTTTTCTACATAAGGTACATGTATAAGTATATATAAGTAACATATTAATTAGTATGTAAGCGTCCTGATTGGTTTCAGGCTCATTAGCATGTTTACAGGTGATTCTTGATGTTGAATGTTTGTCACATATTCACAGCTTTGATGTTTTGAGACCAGCTTCCAGAGCTTTCACCCATGTCTCACTGTCTTCACTCAGCGACTCTGACTCAGTTTGACAACTGAGCACATCGTGCACCTGGTCACACCCTGCACCTTCTCCCAGCGCCATTTTGGCTCCTCTTTGCAGGTCACTCTCAGTTGTATGTGATCCGAACATTGCCGTTGCCTGCTTCCTGTTTCTGTGCCCACTGATGTTTAATTAAATCTGTCTCACCTGTGTTTTCCTGCTGTGACAAGGGTCCGTGAAGTACTCGCAGTAGACATGATTGGCTGGACTGTGATGTCACACAAACAGAACTGAACCACCAATCATCTGTCTGTGAACCATAAACCCGTCTGATCATGTGACATCACCAAGGTGTGGTCAGCTGTAGGGGTTCAGGTTAACATGAGCTCTTAGTTAATGGTCAGGATGCGTCGTCGCCATGGTGACACTCATAAACAAGCAGCTTAGGTTGGAAATTACTCGTGTTCAGTGAGCGTCCTGCACCGGTCCGACCTCTGTCGGCAGCTCTGAGGCTGATTGATCCTGGTGAGTTGGTGCTAGAGATCGATCTGATTGGATCTTCAGCTCAGTGCAGAGGTTTCATAGAGTAGCACGCCCTCTGCTGGATACGTGTTAATGGACCCCACATGCTAACATACAGGCTACCTGACACAACACTGTGAAGTGCGGCTGAGTGAACCACTTCCTGTTTCCTCCCAGGGGTAAACAGAAAGCAGCTGTCAGTCCTCAGTGATGGTTTGTTTACAGTTTGTATGTGTGCTTCCTGTTTCCTGCTGCCACCTGTTGGCCTGCAGAGGTACTTCCTGTCCCGCAGTCGCAGAACATGCATTGCTGTTTGCTGTTGGCTGTAGTTTTTGTGGTGCGTTCAAGTGCAACTTAATGGCCAGACACAAGAGACGTGATACTGGTGTAACTGGAGCTGCTCCTGTGCCTCTGCCTCCTCCATTCTGTTGTTACTAACTGGACCACTGCAGGCAGGTAGATTAATGCCACCTCCTCTGGGAATCTGTGTGCGTGCGTGCGTGCATGCGTGCGTGCGTGCGTGCGTGCGTGCGTGCGTGCGTGCGTGCGTGCACGTGCATGCGCAGCAGAAGTAGCTACTGTTGCATTGCAGTGACCTCCACCAGCTACTGCAGCACTGCTTCATCCACACACTGACACAGTCTGCTCTGCTCCCCTTCTGTCTTTCCTCTGAACCTGAACACACCACACACACACACACACACACACCCACACACACTCCCACAGACACACATACACACACAGCAGTCATCAGTCCCTGATGCTGCATCAGCTGACACTTTTAGCTGTTTTCTGTTTTTAGGAACATTTGCAGAATAAAAAACGATGAGTTATGAATCTGTAGATTAAACAGCAGCCACACCGACAGGAAGCAGAGAAGAAGAGTGAAGTAAGTGATGTAATAACAAGGCTCGTCAGCATTTGACTCCACAGTCACACACAAATATGATTCTCACTGGACAACATGTTCTGTTCATAAGATCAGATGCTAATCCAGTGTTTAGCGTGTTACCATGCTAACATTAGCTGCCACACAGCAAGAGGCTGTGATCCAGAGACACACACACACCCGCTGACCTGCAGCTTCAGACAGCGCAGTGTGTGTGTGTTTGTGTGTGTGTGTGT
>WARS01000082.1:79896-238246 GCA_008933995.1 Datnioides undecimradiatus
AGGGCAAAAAGAGCAGGGCTAAGAGGGCAGCCCTGACGTGTTGAGCGATGAAGTGGGAAGTTGTCAGATCTATAGCCATTGGTAATGACTGCGGCCATGGGGTTCTCATATAGTAATTTGACCCATCTAATAAAAGATTAAATTTACATAAGACATTGAACAGGTATGACCATTCGACACGGTCAAATGCCTTTTCTGCATCCAACGAAATGACCATGCTATCAATTTCCTGTGTCTGACAAATATTGATAATATGCAGAAGCTTCCTAACATTGTAACTGGAATTTAGATAGATAGATAGATACTTTATTAATCCCGAGGGAAATTTAGGAGTTTCTACCTTTGACAAAGCCTGTCTGATCCTCTCTGATGAGAGAAGGTAGAACTTTCTCGAGACGTAATGCCAATATTTTGGATAGTATTTTAATCTTGTGATTCAAAAGAGCAATATCCTGCGCAGTCCTCAGGGGACTTTACTTTTTTCAAAATTAAGGTGATATCGGCTTCTATTAATGAATGGGGGAGGCTACCAGTGATGAAAGAATGTTCCAACATTTCCAAGAAGGGGTCTACGAGCACATCTTGTAATTCTTGATAAAATTCACTGCTCAGGCCATCAGGCCCTGGTGCCTTGCCTGACTGCAGGCCTTTAAGTGCTAACAAGGCCTCCTCCCTGGAGATGGGAGCATTTAATTCACGTTTTTGGGAATCAGAGATGGTTGGGAGGGTTAATCTCCCTAGAAAGGATTCCATCCTATCTGAGACTCCCTGTGGTTGATCTGACTCATACAACCTAGCGTAAAATTGCCTGAAAGTGTTATTAATGTTTTTGTTATCAAAGGTGGGTGCTGTTCTCATCTAAAACTGAAGGAATCACTTGAGGGTCCCTTTTAATTTTGGTCAAATGGGATAAATACTTACTGGGCTTGTCCCCGTACTCATATAACTTTTGCTTTGAGAAGAGGAGAGCATTCCTAGCCTGCTGGGTTAGTAAGGTGTCTAGAGCAGCCTGTATTGCACATTTCCTCTGCAACAGTAATAGGTCTGATGATAAGCCAAGTGCACTTTTAATATCTGCCAGTTCTTTTTCAAGTTTTAGTTGCTGTTCTAATTGTTTTTTCCTTTTCGAGGCTGAATAGGCTATAATTAAATGTATGCTTTGGCAGTTTCCCACAGTAAGGATGGGTTGCTAGTAGATTGTGAATTAATAGACAATAATAGCTTAAATTCACTTTTCAGATAAAAAATGAATTTGTCATCTTTCGGGAGACGCACATTGAGTCTCCAGCGTTTACTTTTTAGAGATTCTATGTCAAGAGATAATTCAAGGAGCAAAATTGCACAATCACTAACCACAATATTGCCTATTGAGCAGGAAGACACAAGTTGGCTCATAGACTGGGGTACGAGAAAATAATCAATCCGCGTGTGGCACTTGTGAGGGGGGGAGTAAAAGGTGAATTCTCTATCAGACGGGTGCAATGTTCGCCATATATCAACCAGGTTAACTTCCCCACAAGTCGACAAGAGGGCTCTAGCCTGGTTTGACAGAAGAGTATTTCGTGGGGGGTGTCTATCAAGTCGGGGATTAAGTAAACAATTAAAGTCCCCTCCCACCAAGTCCAGTGGCGAAGATACTTCTGCAAAGTCTAAAAATGCTTTAGTTAACAAATCTGGAGAATAGTTAGGTGGGCAATAAAGATTCATAATTGTAATTTCTTTGCCATTTAAGACACCATTTATAATCACAAATCTTCCGTGCTTGTCTTTTATACACTTTTTTTTTTTCTTGTGTATCAATATAACAACCCCTCTGCTACTAGTGGTAAAAGAGGAAAAGTACACTTGGCCAACCCAGCCGTATTTGAGTTTGAGATGTTCATTGTCCTCTAAGTGGGACTCCTGTAATAAAGCCACATCCACCCCCTCCCTCTTCAACAAAGAGTAAACCTTTCTTCGTTTCACATTACCCCTTAAACCCCTTATATTCCATGAGCAGAGTTTTAACTTATAAGGTGGCATCACTCTGTTGGCAAGTATAATTTGGGCAGTTTATCGAAATATGTTAACATGATACACTGAATGTGAGAGACCAGTACTGAGCATGAACTACAAGTAACAAAAACAGAACATATGGAACCATAACAGAAAAAATAATGCATGTTAAAAAACCCCCAAACAAAACAAAAAAACAAAAAGGGGGGGGGGGTCCTTCCCCAGATTGCGGGGGGATTGCTGTTCTGTGAGGCGCCTCCAGCAAGTGACATAACCCAGTTGACCAGAGCTCACAGCAACACCCAGATATTACACGATAAACAAGTATTCAGCTTATAAACCTTTAAATGTGAATCGTCATCTACTCCTAAACCAGCTGGACTTCCACTGAATGAATACTGGTGTATAATTAAGCGGGGGGGGGTACCCACATACATATCATGACAATGAGTAATCATTCACATGAATGTAAGGTGTACCATAACAGGGCATAGTCACCAGTATACATGACCTAGAGTTCAAACTTAGCTCTCATATGGTCGGAGAATCCGTCATTCTTGACGCGCTGTGCTGGTTGCAAAGGCCAGAGCCTCTGTCGGGGAGAGGAAGGTTTTCTTGGTGCCATTCAGTGACACTTGTAGCTTTGCAGGGAAGAGCATGGAGTAATCAGCACCGATTTGTCTGAGACGTTGTTTGGCTTCATTAAACTCTTTCCGTTTGCGAAGTACTGCGGCGGACAGGTTATGGTGAGGATATTTTCCTTCCCTCCAGAGTAATATCCCCGTCCACTGCTTTCCGCCGTACTGCTGCCATCACTCTCTGCTTGTCTGGAAACATGTGGAACCAGATGATGACCGGGCGCGGTCGCTGGTCAGACCCGGTCTTGGGCATTAGAGAGCGGTGAGCTCTAGCTTAACTCAGCCCCCTTTAGCATCCATGCCGAGAAAATCCAGTAGCCAATGTTCAAAGAAGTCCAAAGCATTTCTTCCCTCCATATTCTCGGGCAGGTTGAGGATGCAGACATTTTTCCTCCGCCCTCTGTTTTCCAGATCATCTATATGGTCGTGAAGGGCTTCAACTTTTCTTTCCAAGGCTGCTATTTGATTAGCTTGCAGCTCGTTAGCTGTCTCAAGCTGTAGCATCCTAGCCTCTGCTTCATCCAAGCGGTCATTAGCCCTCTTCAACTCGGTAGTGTGAGAGAGGACTGTTTTAGCCAAAGGCTCGAGTTTGTCGTTAATAGCCATCATAAGTTTGTTGGTCATCAAGCCCAGCGCTTTAGCAAATCCGGGTTCAAGTTCTGCCTCCTCATCGTCTTCATCATGCTCGCCGCCATGTCGGGCTAGCTCCATAGCCGTGTTGTCAGTTGGCTGTTGCAACTTAGTCTTTCCCTTTGGCATCGTTTGGTGTTGTTTTGTCCAGAATTGTTCAAGAGTCATAATGCACTGGCATTATAAAAAAAAAAAAGTGGTTTAATAGAGAATGCAAAATATATGAAGGGTGCTGGTGGAGCTCCCGCAAAACCGACCGTCTCCTAGGCCATCATCACGTGAGCCCCATGTGTGTGTTTTATAAATGAGATATTGATTTAACATTTAGAGGCACTCGTAGCTTCTTACTCGCTTGTTTACGTCCTCGCAGCTCAATGACCTTTCAATTAATGTCCGTCTCAAATGAGCGTGTGTGTGTGTGTGTGTTGTTTGTTTCCACATGAAGTGATGTGTGTGACTCGTCAGAGAATCAGTGATTCAGCAGGAAACAGACACGAGAGTGAACATCAGATTATGATACATTATAAATCAATGGTCAGAGCAGAGAAGTGATGGCAGATCAACAAACAAACAAACAAATAAAAACCTTTAGAAACAAATGAAACATGCAGTTTGTTGTTGAGGCCCCTCTTCATGTGCAGAAGCAAACAGAGCAGATTGAGTTTAATGGAGCAGAGTAACCCACAAACACACCGCTGCTAACCGCTGCTGTGTTTGTGTCTCTTCATCAGATTAACAACCAGATCCTTTATGGGCGGAGTCACCAGAACGCCTCGGCCATCATTAAGAGCGCCGCCTCCAAGGTGAAACTCATCCTGCTCAGGTAGGACTGCAGTGCATGCTGGGAAGCCATTGATCTGTGTCAGTGAGAGCACGTTTCCTTCATGAGCACTGTGATGTCAGCAGGACTCGGCTGCACCTGACCCTGGTCACAGGTCTGCTGAGGAGACACCAGAGCCTGAAGCTCATTCACTCAGATCACGAGTCATTTCACTTTGATAATCAACCAGTCAGCCAATCAGACGCGCAGGCGGAGACAGACAGACGGCTGAGACCGATCGACGCCGTCAACCAACACATCGTTCTGACTCCTCGTTTCCTCGAATCTCTAACGAACATGAGTGTGCAGCGTTTGTTGGGGGAGTTTCTGTAATAAACAGTCATTATCACTGTTGGAGGACAGAGAGGATGCTGGGAAACCGGGCTTCAGGAGCAGACAAGCAGGAGTGATGTGTTCAGGGACGCCAGAATGTGAAGGGTTGCTTAAACATAAAGTCTCAGTTCAGTTAAAATGCAGCACAAACCTTGAGGGTCGAGCCGCCAGGGTTGAGGCGCCGGGGTCGAGGCGCCGGGATCGAGCTGCCAGGGTTGAGGCGCCGGGGTCGAGCTTCCAGGGTTGAGCCTGCAGAGGGACGCTCCACCAGCTCCGTCTTCACTCCCTCTGGGGTTTCCCCGCCTTCACCTGATTCTCTGGGTTTGATCAAATGAGACTGTATTGATTGTCAGGCTGAAAGTGGGTCATCACTGTGGCGGTGGTGCAGCAGTGGTGCGGCGGCGGGTAGAGACGAGAATAGAACAAATCAGAGAAAAGTGAGAACAGACAGGTGCAATCAAACCTGCCAAGTCTCCTGAAGCTGCAGCAGCTGGAAGAGTGTAACTGACAGCTCAGAGCCAACATGGCTGCCGTCTGCAGGTGAGGGGCAGCACTCCACAACACCTGCAGTAGTGAGGCGTTCAGGGACAAACATGTCAATCACTTCATCCTCAG
Organism: Datnioides undecimradiatus; assembly: GCA_008933995.1. Classification (NCBI taxonomy): domain Eukaryota; kingdom Metazoa; phylum Chordata; class Actinopteri; order Lobotiformes; family Datnioididae; genus Datnioides; species Datnioides undecimradiatus. The sequence goes on from WARS01000082.1 coordinate 84,928, forward strand.
ACCCAGGCAGTGTCTATTTCATGCAGCTTTACAAGGAGCTGTTCAAATGCTCTGAGCCTGTTCCTGCAAGAAGTGAAGGCAGCACGCTCATGAGGCTGCAGCAGCAAGGCATTCAGGAACAAACATGTTGATCACATGAGGCTGCAGCAGGTGGGAACAAGTCAGAACACAGCACACACCTGTGACCTGTTCAGCCAGTCAGATCGATGAACAGTGACGTAGAAGGAGGCAGAAGACTGAAAACATCTTTTCCAGAGAGAACGACTCGTTCTTTGCTCTTCAAACAAAGAAGTTCTCTCAGAGTTTGATGTTTGAGCTCCATGGTGACGACGTGCAAACATGCACGAGCAGCACTTCAGACACACACCTGAGACTGGTCACATGACAGCCTGTAGCTCCAGTGCATGCTTCTAACCAGACTGTGCTGCTTTCAGGATCAGCAGCAACAGTTGCACAGCAGTATGATGGCACCCCGTAGAACTGATAGAGCCACCATTGTTGTTACCGCCACTCAGGTGTAACAGCAGTCAGGCTATGCCTCTGAGCATCAGGACAACATGACGCCGCCGCCCTCGGAGCGTTTAGCATCAGTCTGCTGTGACTCACAGGGACCGAGGCAGTGGCAGCTGAGACTAAACCCGGTGCTCAGACCGTCAGAGTGTCTCAGATTAACACCGGCTCAGAGCCAATAGGACGAAACGGTCCATCACTCACAGGACGAGTCCTTTGAGATGGGAGAAGAGCTGAGGACGGGGAATCTCTGCTGCAGGAGATTAAACTGTCCTCCTCCTCTGCTGCACCGATTGATTTGCAGCTTTGAAGCGAGCAGGTGAGGTGTGTTTCACCGAGGTCTCGTTAAGAACAGAGCCTCAGGCCGGTTCAGTCTGTCAGACAGGGTTTAATCTGCAGGCTGACAAGATGATCTCACACCTGCACTCTACTCCTCCTTCAGTCTGCAGAGCTGAACTGTGTGAATCTGCTGATTTACACACAAACAGCTGATGCACGTTGGTTTTAGCTCTGATGTGAACAAATAATCTGATTTTAATGTCTGTCAATCAAAACAACATCAGCAGCTGCTGCAGTCATGTGACCTCCTACAGCAGCGTGGGATGCTGGGAGTTGTTGTCTTCCTGTCAGTCAGCAGCAGCTGCAGTCATGTGACCTCCTGCAGCAGCGTGGGATGCTGGGAGTTGTTGTCTTCCTGTCAGCTGGGATTCCTTCAGTGTTGATGGTTCAGGAGGTTTTTACTGGGAGCTGAATTCTCCACAGAGGTCTCCTCCTCTCCAAAACAAACAGAGCCGCTGATTCAAACCCAGAGAAACACTGAATAAAGCAGTTCCACCTTAAAAACCACTGTTTCTCCCACGTTGTCGGCCGCACACGGGACGTCCTGGAGGGGCGCCGAGCCGAGCTGCTGCTAACGTTTGCGCAGCTTGTTTCTCTGTTAACTTAAGATCCAGACGTCCGACGACTGAAACCCTTCGCCTGTGTCTGTTTGACTCTGTCTCCTGTGGTCTCATCAGGGTCGAAACGAGAAGTTAAATCAGCCGCTTGGTGAATGTCTCCTCCTCCTCCTCTGTCGTCTTCACCCTGCCTGAATGCGGTTTTAGTTTAGAGACTGACGTGAAGGTTTAAAGCTTCTTAATTCAATAAGACACCGAAGTGAGAGACGGCAGAAGCTGAGAGTCCTGAATCCACAGCAGCCGTCAGTGTTTTACACATTCACTCATTTGTTTTTATATGAAACTACTTTTACTGTCAAACCACGCTGCTGCAGTTTGATTTAACTGTGGAGCATTGATGAGCCTCCATCAACGAGGTGGAGTCACGATGCAAAGCCTGTCAGCCTGAAACGGTGTAGTTTGATCACATGACGGCTCCATCAATCTGAATTAAACCAGATTTTAATTCAGATTGATAGATCCTTTATTGATCCTGGAGGAGACTCAGGAAATTATTCAATAAAAGCAGCAGAAGGTCAGAGGAGACGCTGTCGTGCTATCGCGCTGTCATCAGGACCAAACTGTGTCTGTGGTAGTGGGGTGTGGTTCAGCGTCAGCTGTGGTAGAGGGACGGGGAGTGGCTCATGGATGCAGCGCCGGGCACAGGTGTTTGTCATCAAACTGAATTGCTTCCTCTGTCTGAAGATGATAAGAACTCGCTCCCGGGAGAGGGAGCGGAGGCGATATTGGCATCGTTGACGGCTGGGCGGCACGCCAGGAGACGAGCGCATGTCGGTGCAGCTTGTAGACTTGTGGCAAAATAAAAAGGACATTTGTTGGAAACTCACCCTGCCTGCTTGTGTGTGTGAGCGACAGCCGAGGGGAACCCATTGTTACAGTGTCCAACTCGTATTTAACAAACCTTCGTTAAACTGATTTATGTTGTGTCCAGCGCCACCTTCAGATCATAATGAGCTGCAGACCTTCCTGCTCTTCAGAGGATGAACCCTTCAGACTGTAATGCTGATAGGTTAAAGACATTGTTACTGTTGACACAGAACTGATCAGGGCGTTATGGTGCCCGTGAAGACGCTGGCAGCCTCGGTCCACCGGTGTTCGCTGGGGCTAAATGAGACGGATGAATGTGTCAGTCAGAAGACGGGCTCCACTAAAGACCCCCGTCAGTCTGACTGATGGGCTGTTTCCAGGATGAAGGGCTCATGAGACGCCCTCATGTCAACGTGCGACATGAATCACCACCACAGCCGGTCCTTGTACCTGCTGCTGAGCTCTAAACGTCTCACTGTTGTCACATCGGCCGTCAAACTCTCAGGAGCTGCTGTAAAGCCTTCAGATGATGAGTCGGCTGTTTACGTGCTTCATCACCTCCACCTTAATCTGAACAAACCTGAAAACGCTTCCTCAGCAGCTCAACAGCTGAATGTAGAGACCTCAAACCTGCACATCAGACACACTCAGCACATTTGATCTAAAATCATCACAATCGTCTGCTGAAGAGCTCGGGTCCTGAACCAGGTCAATGCCCAACGTCCCACAGCTGTGTGATGAAGATGATGGATTGACTTCATGTTAAAGAGACTAAATATAAACACTTTGCTCCAATAGTTTCACCAGCTGAAGTGAAGCTGGACTGACACAATTCACAGTCGGTCACAGTAGTAATCAGCTTCGGACTGTGCTGCTGACTCATTTAAAGCTTGATGTTAAACACACTGATCGGCAGGTTTCCACGTACACAGACAATTCTGTTGTCTATATCTCAGTTCATCTCAGTTTGACATCAGTCTGGTTTTTAGAAGAAGTAAAGTGAAGTAAGATTTGTTTGTTTATAATGTTTGTTTTTGTGTGAAATATGAAGTGATTTGAACTTTTTGGGCCTCAAACAGGAAATGAGATGAATCTGCTTCAGTGAGGCTGAAAACAACGTAGAGACTTTAAGATAAACTGATAACAGAGTAAATCTGAAAACCAGCGTCAGGTGAATGTTCAGGTGATGTCTCCCTCTGAAGTTTAGCCTTAAATTAATGGGAAAATAAAGAAACCAGAAAAATAATAAAACAGAATAAATAAAAATACATGAATAAAGAACAAGTACCTGACATTTGTACTTAAGTACAGTAAATTAACTGCATGGCCTCTCCAGCACCTGTGGAGTGTAAATGCAGCCTGCTGCTGGATGTTAACTTCAGGGTCAGATGTTTGGGAATAAAATAAAGTTTTCCTTGTTTGTTTGTAGGAAAGTAAACGATCTTTATCAGATTCAGTAAATCAGTTGTGTTTGAATGTGAAGTCGTGGAGTCAGTTCCTCGTGCTGAGTTCAGGTAGAAACGTAGATATGAGTATCTCCATCCCAGGTGGTCGTGTTGAGGTTCCTCAGGAGCTTCGTCCTCACAGGTTTGCAGCTGCACCCGTCAGCCGTCCTGCAGGTCGTTCAGATTCCCATGATTCCCTCTGACTCAGATCTCTCTCTGATATCAGCTCCTTCCCTTTCCTCCCTGCGGCTGCTCTGATTGAATCGGCCGTTGTGTCGGCGGCAGGACGACACCGCCGCGCTCGCCGTGTTCAGCCAGGTGACAAAATCTCGTTAAAGTCGTGTCCACAGGCCGTTGCTGAATGATTTATCTCCGGATAAAGGTCGCCACGGAGATGAGCAATGGGATGTCGGCAGGGTGGGAGCCTGGGTGAGCATCGCCATGGAAACAGGTCTGTCAGACCGCCGTGATGTGTGCCCCTCTGCACACCTGACTTCCTGTGGAAAAACACGGCTGAGCTGGACGTTCGCCAGTCGACACTTTAACAACGGCTCCACGCATGAGGAGACAGAGCAAACAACCCGCAGCCTGGTCGGTCAGGGTTCACACGATATCGGCAGAAGAAGCCGGACGCCGCCAGGAGAAACGATTTTAATTTCATTCAGATAATTTATCACATTATTAGAAACCTTAATCAAATGTTGTCACTTCCCTTTTTCAGAGCTGATAGTGTTGATGTATTCATACCCTGGGTGGGTGGGGCTTAAGCAGGAAATGGGCGTGGCTATCAGGACGCAGCATCTCGACTGTAAATATTGATTTTACTGATTAAAGTCTGATCGAACGTCGTCGTCTCTCGTACTTTTCAGCCGCAAACTCACATCGACCCTGGTGTTCGACCTGAACTCACCTGACCACGGGAGGAGACAGTTCAGCAATGAGGAAGCATCGAGGCACCTTAGTGTCAGGATCATTTCCTGTTACCTGATCTCAGTCCAGCTCCTCAACCAGTTCAAAGATCACATGACCTCTGCCTCTGGCGCCCCATCAGGAAAACTGGACCTGTTCACGTCCACGTCTGAGACACTGAGGACGGATGAATAATCAGGAAGTAAGCGTGACAGGAAGTGACATCGGCAGAGTGAAAGTTAAACTGATTAACCTGCTGAGGTGGATGAACGGCCGCTGGTCACTGACATACCTGACTGAAGCAGGAAGTGACAGACTGACGCATTAATCCTGTTTCCTGCCGGCTTCACCTTCACCAAAGACACGAGGAGAAGGGGAGAGAGGAAGGGGAGGAGGAGGAGAGGAGGAGGAGGAGGAGGAGAGGAGGATGCCCTGATGCATTGTGGGTAAACGATTCAGGGCAGTTTCACATTCACATGATTTAATCCACAAATAATGAGATTGTTGTTTCCTGAACTGTCCCCACCGCACGAGGTGATGCTGGTATCAGCTGAGGCCAGCTGCTAATCAGACATGAAGGCGGTTCAGCTGCTGATGGACAAGTCGTGTTGTTTTCAGGCACCACGGTGATTCTCTGCAGAGTGATGGCGAGGATCGAGCGTTGTCTTTGGTCTGCAGCCTCAGAACAGACGTGATGCAACGTGAAGAGAGTGAAGCAGCATTTTACAGAAGCGTTTGAATCAGACTCAATAATAATGACGATAACAATGATCAGAGCGCCTTTGATGCAGAGCAGCTGATCATAATTCAGGTGATGATGTCACTTCTTGTTTAGATGACAGAACAATCGAGCAGTGATTCAGAGGACAAGATGTTTGTTATCATCAGCTCTGACTTTAAACTGAATTATTATTATTATTGTTGTTATTATTGTGCCTCATTTAAAAACAAACAATGCTGAAAGGTGATTCATTATCATGTAAATAAGGTTGATTGTCTGCTCAGGTGCCATGAAAAAGCCCCAAAATCCAGAATAAATAGTAAAACCATCTTTTCTGTATTCGACAAACGTATGTGAAATCTCGTATAAATCATATATTTGTTTATTTTTAAGCTCCCACTGAGTTTTATTGACTGTTAACCAAATCAGAGTCGCTCTGCATGAAACTAGCATTTATAAAACACGTTTAATTACAGTAATTAATTATTTACTTTAATAATAATCATGCTGAATCAGCAGCGGCTCTGCAGACGCAGCCTCAGTTTCTCAGAAAAAGTCAAACGAACAGAACAAAATGAGTGTTTCAGTGGATTTGAACCCTGAACTGTAGAAAGAGTCATCCAGGTGTGTGTTTACAGGCGGTTTATGTAAATGAATGAACGTTCATCACATGCAGGTGTGTTGATTGGGCATCTACATACTTTTGGCCTGGTAGCGTGGACCTGCTACAGTAACGAGCAGTGGAGAACCTGAGCCTCGCTGCAGGGTGTTCATCTCTGATGATGCTAATCTGGGATCCACAGATGGCTCCGTTTAGCACTGGAGCCTCGAATCAAACGCGGTGGCTTCAGATGGTGCGGCGGTGAGTTTGAAGTGTCCTGATGGAGGATCGGGACCATCTGTTGTCGTGTAGCAGATGTCCTCTGAGCAGCACGCCAGGTATCTCCCTCATCGCCTTCATGTCCGTCAGCTCGCTCCGGGGACGTGTTGTTGGTTTAGTTGTTTCCTGCTCCGTTACCCACGAGCCCTGCTGCCGCCGCCGCCGCTGCTGCTGCTGCTGTTGTTGTTGTTGTTGCTGACATGATAAATGTGATTCCTGCCTCAGTCGAACAGACCGAGCTGCTGACACTGAATTTATGCTGCTGGCAGACATGGCGTGGAGGAGAGGGAGAGCGACTCTGACCAATAGAAATGCGTCAGACAACCTGACATCAGCTCGATTATGAGTCATGAAAATGAGAAACACGACTGACACGTGACATCACGACGTCCTGAGAGGTTAAAGGTCAGAAGGTCACCATGAAGCCTGGCAAATGCGACAGCGGGGTTTCTGTTTTCGTGTCACAGTTCACCTCTGAGCGAGTCGGCCAATAGAAACACAGACGCATCATGACATCATCACACTCAGACTGCTGCTCTCATGCAGTCTCCAATCAACAGATCTGCTGTTTTACTCCACTCACTCTTCTTCCTGTTATAACCTGCTGACTACATTACCCGCAGTGCACCTCTGCCTCCGACTGCTGCCCTGCATGTTGTGGTGTGTTATGCCAATAGCAGCTAATGTTTCCTGGAGCAGCTCTGACCTACGCTCAAGTGATGTCACTTGAGGACATTTACTAGACCTCTGGAAAGATCCTGGAAAGACCTGACTGGGTTTGAGCTGCATCACATCAGTTTAATTCAGGATGGTTCAGACTCTGCTGCAGCTGAAACTGAGGCTGCACTGCAGAGGAGCTGCAGCTCAGCCACACAGGGGCTCTGTGTGTGTGTGTGTGTGTGTGTGTGTGTGTGTGTGTGGGCTCAGGTGCTTCTCTCTCTGCATTAATAATAAACCATCTCAGAGAAGAGACAAAAATGTGTTTTGTTTTCATGTTGGAGCCAAAACTGATCTGATGCCTGCCTGTCTCTCTCTGCCTGTCTCTCTCTCTCTCTGCCTGTCTCTCTGCCTCTCTCTCTCTCTCTGCCTGTCTCTCTGCCTCTCTCTCTCTCTGCCTGTCTCTCTCTCTCTGTCTCTCTGTCTCTCTCTCTCTCTCTGCTTGTCTCTCTGCCTCTCTCTCTGCCTGTCTCTCTGCCTCTCTCTCTCTCTCTCTCTGCCTGTCTCTCTCTCTCTGTCTCTGTCTCTCTCTCTCTCTCTCTCTCTGCCTGTCTCTCTGCCTCTCTCTCTCTCTCTCTCTGCCTGTCTCTCTCTCTCTGTCTCTCTCTCTCTCTCTCTCTCTCTCTCTGAGTGGCGTGGTGAGTGCGTGGAGCTGAGAGCGTGTTGCAGCGTGTTTGCGGTTTTTCTAACTTTTTCTAACTTTTTCTAACTTTTCCGTGTTGGTGGTGTTCAGTTCTTGGTGTTTGGGGATCACTGAGTAGTTTTGGGTGTTTTGGTGAAGGGGTTTGGGGTTTTAGGGGTGTTGGTGGTTGTGGAGCGTCTGCTACCTGCTGAGCTGCTCGGCATGGTGCAGGGCTCCGGGTTGGAGCGGCTGCTCGGTGGAGGAGTGCAGTCTGGCGGTGGGGGAGCTGGTCGGCTATGGCAGCGTGAAGTCGGCCTCGCGGATGAACAACGCTGTGGTCATCTTTGTAGATAGTACCGATAAGGTGCATCAGCTGGTTGAGAGCGGTGTCATAATCCGAGACACCCTCACTCCTGTGATCTCGCTTGTTAACCCGGCCAAACGAGTCATCATTTCCAATGTCCCATCGTTCATCCGTAATGAAGTGTTGGAGAAGGAGCTGGCCAGGCACGGGCAGCTCCTGTCCCCGATCAAACTCATCCTGCTCGGCTGCAAGTCGCCGCATTTAAAACATGTTGTTTCGTTTCGGAGGCAGGTTCTGATGATCCTCAACAAGAACGAGGAGAGTCTCAACCTGGCTTTCAAATTCAAAATTGACGACTTTGACTACACCGTTCACGTTACCACCGACACTATGAAGTGTTTTTCTTGTGGCAAGGAGGGTCATCTCATCCGGTCGTGTCCGGAGAGAGTGGGGGAGAGCCGGGTGGCCGAGGCCGCCTCGGCCCCGCCGCACTCTCCGGCCGCTAACGCGGCGGCGGATCGACCGGCGGCACCGCCGCTTTTTGCGGAGGCTCCGCCGCCTGCCGAACCCGGTCCTTCAGGGAAGAGAAATATGGTGTTGAACGGTACAACAACTGACGGTGATGACAGGGGAAATGACACGGCAGAGGGTCAGACAGGAGAGATGGAAGCAGCGGAGGAGATGGAGGCAGGCGAGCAGCAGGTACAGCAGGCAGCAGATGACCAACAGGTGAAGGCAGGTGTGGGCAAGGTGAAACAGAAGAGCAGTGACAGACAGGAAAAGACTGACTGAACAAATGAACAGAGGACTGACAGTGAGCGGTTTCAGACAGCTAAGGACAGACAGGAGGACAGGACCAGACCTGACAGCGTCCACACTGAGGACGAGGTGAGCCTGCAGAGTCAGAAGGTCACAGTAACAGAACAGATTGGACAGGTGGCAACAAGAGTGGCAGAGTTTGTGCTGGACAATGTTGAGGACATAGTGGTAGATGATGAACTTTCTAAGTCAGCAGTAAAAAGGAAGAAACCAGAAACTAAAGGCAGCAATGTAAAAGCTTTAAAGGTTCCTAAAAAGACGGGTCCTCCCTCTGAGGCGGAGGAGGGTCTGACCAGCACACAGGGCAGCGACTGTGAAACAGCCGGACGCTCTCAGGTCGACCAGGGCAGCGGCTACTCTTTCAGCAGGATCAGGGCCTTTCTGCAGGACACCAAGGGCATGAGGCTCGTGAAGGTGGAGAGCTTCTTCCCGGACCTGCAGCTGTTCCACGACTCGGTCCGGCTGTTCATGAAGAGCTCGGGCGAAATCGGGCGGCCCACCTTCACTGAACAGGAGGTTTTCCGCCTGAAGAAGCTTCTGCAGAAAGTTCGAGCACAGATCGCGGATGATGAGTAGTCTGTGGGGTGTGTTCTCCGTCATCCAGCTGCTGGTCTCTTCCTCTCTGTTGTTTGGACGCAGCTTCACTCCGAGTATGTGCGACATCAGGCTGGGGTCTCTAAACATTAACGGTGCCAGGGAGGAGGTGAAGAGAGCCTCTCTCTTCAGTTTGATTAACTCTAAGAAACTGAATGTGGTCTTTCTCCAGGAGACTCACAGCACAGCTGACAATGAGTCTGACTGGAGGAGGGAGTGGAGCGGGGAGGCTTTTCTGAGCCATAAGAGCAGAAACAGTGGTGGAGTCGGGATTTTATTCTCCAAAGACTTTCTGCCCGTCTCTCCTGTTACAGAGGACATTATTGAAGGTCGGCTGCTGAAGATCACAGCTGAATTTGAAAAAGTAAAGATGGTCTTTATAAATGTGTACGCTCCAACTGTTGGCACAGACAGACTGGCCTTCTTTGATGTTTTAGACAGTGTTTTAAAGAGCTGCAGCAGCGAGGAGTATTTGGTTTTAGCTGGTGATTTTAACTGTACAGAAGCGCAACGTTAGACAGGAACCATCAGGAGCCGCATGCAGCTTCAAAGAGCTGTCTGGTGAAGTTGACTGAGACGTATGAGCTGTGTGATGTTTGGAGATCCTTCCATCCAAACCACAGACAATACACATGGGTTCATGCCAGGGACAACTGTCTGTCTTTGGCCAGACTGGACAGGTTTTATTGTTTTAAACACCATTTTAACGTCTTCAAGGGTTGTTCTATAAGTCCTGTTGGCATATCAGACCACTCTTTGGTTCAGTGTGCGGTCTCCATAAAGGATGTTAAGTGTAAAAGTGCTTATTGGCACTTCAATGTGGCTCTCCTGTCTGACAATGCTTTTAAAAATGCTTTTAAGTTGTTCTGGACCAATTTTAGTAGGACCAAGTCTGAGTACAGGTCGCTGCAGCAGTGGTGGGATGTGGGCAAGGGACAAATAAAGCAGCTGTGCCTCCAGTACACTCGCAATGTCACAAGAGACATGGCCCGGTCTCTGAGGGCTCTGGAGAGTGAAGTAGTGGAGCTGCAGACTTTAGCAGACTCTACAGGAGAGAGAGAGCATATTAAAGCTCTCACAGACAAAAAGTCAGCTCTGGCAGACCTGCTGGGTTTTTCTGCCCAGGGTGCTCTGGTCCGCTCACGTTTTCAGTTTGTCTCTCAAATGGACGCTCCGTCTCACTTCTTCTTTGGTCTCGAGCGCAGGAATGGTCAGAGGAGGCTCATGCACTCCCTGCGGTCCGACACTGGGCAGCTGCTGCATGAGCCTGCCAGCATTCGCAGGTGTGCAGTGGCCTTTTATGAAAATCTGTTTAAAGCGGAGTTTCAAGACAACCCAGAAGTGAAGCAGTCCTTCTACGAGGGTCTCCCCAGGGTCACTGCAGAGGCCAACGCAGAGCTGGAGGCACAGATCTCTGCTGAGGAGCTGAAGGTGGCGCTGCAGACTCTGAAGAGTTGCAAAGCCCCGGGGATTGATGGCCTACCTGCGGATTTCTACAAAGCGTTCTGGTCGGTGATCGGTGACGATGTACTGTTTGTTCTCAGAGACAGTCTGAGTAAGGGGCGGCTGCCTCTGAGCTGCAGGAGGGCGGTCCTCACTCTTCTGCCAAAGAAGGGAGATCTGCAGGAGATTAAGAACTGGAGGCCGGTCGCTCTGCTCTGCACAGACTATAAGCTGCTCTCAAAGGTGCTGGCCACTCGGCTGAGGAAAGTGATGGAGCAGGTCATTCATGTTGACCAGACATACTGTGTACCCAGCAGGCTGATATCTGACAACATCACTCTGATTCGGGACATTTTGGACCTCTCTGGTTCATTGGGCTGTGGACTTGGTCTTATTTCCATAGACCAAGAAAAGGCTTTTGACCGGGTTGAACACCAGTACCTGTGGCAGACGCTGAAAGCCTTTGGTTTCAGCTCTGGTCTTATAGCCAAGATCCAGGTTTTGTACAGTGACATTGAGAGTGTACTTAAGATTAGCGGTGGTTTGAGCGCTCCTTTTAAGGTTCAGAGGGGAGTCAGGCAGGGCTGCTCCCTGTCCGGCATGCTCTACTCTCTGGCCTTAGAGCCCCTCCTGCACCGCCTGAGGACAGACCTCTCTGGGGTCCAACTCCCAGGTTGTGAGAAGGTTTTTAAATTGTCTGCCTACGCTGATGATGTCATCATCCTAGTAAACAAACAGGTTGACATTGATGTTTTAGTGACGAATGTTAATGACTTCAGCCTGATTTCTTCTGCAAAGGTAAACTGGGGGAAAAGTGATGCACTGATTGTTGGTGAGGGGTTAAGGAGGGAACTGATTTTACCGGGGGGGCTAACATGGAACACAACAGGACTTAAATATCTGGGCGTGCACCTTGGGGATGAGGGCTCTGTACAAAAACACTGGGACAACATGTTGGAGAAGGTTGAAGGAAGAATGAAAAGGTGGAAATGGATTTTACCCAAACTGTCTTTTAAAGGTCGTGTTTTAATCATCAACAGCTTAGTGTCCTCCATGCTCTGGCATCGTCTGTCTGGGATCGCCTGCACTGGATCCCTCAGAGTGTACTGTTTCTTCCAAAGGAGGAAGGAGGCCAAGGACTTGTTCATCTGGCCAGCAGGGGTGCTGCTTTTCGCCTGCAGTTCATACAGAGGTTTCTGTTTGGTCCCAAGGACTTGGTCTGGAGACCCATTGCTCGGACCATTCTGGGTAGGTGTGGTGGATTGGGACTGGCTGAAACTCTGTTTTTAATGGACCTGCAAAGTCACAAACTGGAGGGTTTGCCAAGATTTTATCGTGGACTTTTTGGGGTGTGGGGCTTGTTCACCAAGGAGAGGCTTCAGAGCTGCAGCTCACTGTTCTGGCTCCTGCAGGAGCCGCTGGTCTTTGGGACCCGCTTCACCACCCCACGTGCAGTGGGATCTTCTGTACTGACACGGCTCTGCTCGGCAGGTGTCTTGACTCTGGAACATGTTGGTCCAGCGGTGTGGTGCACAGCTGGACGATGCTGCAGCTCTGGCCTCTCGCCTCGGGTTTAGCTCTGTCAGGTTCATCTGTCAGATGCTCAACACCTGGAAACATCAGCTGACACCGGCAGAGCTGACCCTGTTGGCTGCATATGGTGACGGCCGTGTCCTCCCTGACTACACTGACCCGTTTCCAGAGCTGAGGATTGAGCCTGATTTTAAAAACTGTACGGGGTGTCTGCTGGAACTGAGCGCGAGTCCTGCAGAGCCCTTTCCACATTGACAGGTAAATCATGCTTCCCCAGACTAATGGTGAAGGTGTTAAACAGGTCCAAACTGAATGGTCGCTCAAGACACTCCATGGAGGCTCACCTGTCTCGGCGGCAGGCAGTGAGGCCTGAGTGGGCGCTGTATAAACCACCGCTAACCAGAGGCTGCAGACCTGCAGTGGAGACTTCTGCATGGCAGCGTAGCTGTCAATGCTTTGTCTCCATCTCATCCCGAGCGATGTGTGAAACTTGTCCTTTCTGCCTCAGAAACAGTCTTCCACTGCTTTGCGCACTACTGCAGACTTCGGCCTTGTTCCTGCTGCTGCAGCAGGTCTTCAACAGGTTTGGGGAGTGTTCTCCCTGCAGGTCTTCATGGGATACAGGTACAGTCGCAGGTGTAGACGCAGATGCAGCTGCTTCAGACTTTATTCTGGGACAGGCCAAGCTGGCTGTTTTATGTGACCAGGAGAAACAAGATGGATGCTAATGGCTGATGATGTGGTGGCGTGTTAGTCAGGATGGTGAAGGCCAGACTGTAGCGTTGACCTCCCGAATTATTACAAGCGTGGTGACATTCAGGCGTTTGTAGATATCTGAATTGTCACCAGAACATCCTGTGCTCTGTTGCTGAAAATCAGCTGATCTTTGGACTCATGCTTCGCTGAATCTCTGTTGCTCAGTGTTTTTGTTGTTACCAGAATGACCTTGTTTTGTTTTTTGTTGGTTTTGTACTGGGATTTATTTTGAAAATGTGTAAATAAAGGCGTTTGAAAAATAAAAAAAATCCATGTCTCTCTCTCTCTCTGTCTCTCTCTCTCTCTCTCTCTGCCTGTCTCTCTGCCTCTCTCTCTCTCTCTCCACCTGTCTCTCTCTGCCTGTCTCTCTTTGTCTCTCTCTCTCTCTCTCTGCCTGTCTCTCTCTCTGCCTCTGTCTCTGTCTCTCTCTCTCTCTCTCTCTGCCTTTCTCTCTGTAGGAGTAGGATGCTGTAAGCCAGCCGTCCCCCCCCCTTCCCGTCTCCCCCTCCTCCCCCCGTCCTCAGCCCTGTCAGCTCTGAGGTAATAGCGTCGTCTCTGTCCACATAGTCTCAACAACAACAACAACAACAAACAGTGTTCTTGCATCGATAAAAAACCTTTTCATAGATAATTACCGTCACTGTGACTCGTTAAGTGTCGTCATTAGCGACCTGTCTTCCTGTCAGTCCGTCTGTGCAGCCCCCTAGCCAGACCCTGCCCCCCCTCGACAACAGCGCTCCACCCATCCTCCGGCGCTCCGGGTGAGTCCGCCTGCAACTTCGATCTCTGAATCTGATTTGATTGGTAGTGATTATTATTATTGATAATCAGCTCAGAAATATTGACAAGAGGCGATGGAGTAATCAATGCGATCAGAAACTGAACTAACGTCAGATCTCAGGGTTTGCAGTATCCAAGTAGCGTGGTCTTACTGTGGTCTTATTGGTGTAACTGATGTTCATTGTGACGAACAGCATGAAGACGGTGTGCCGAGGCTGAGCAGAACAACAGGAATGGCGTGGTATTTAGAGTCAAGAGACACCAACACCTTCAAAAAGGTACATATAAAAGTAAGGAAAATTGCTTCACTACAGAACAAATTACTCAGGACATTTTCATCTTTGTTCTATTTACCTTTTTATCATTGTTTTTATTATCTTTACTTGATCTTTGATTGGTGGCCTGCTCAGTCAGACAGCATCTGAACATCAGTGGGGAAAAGTAACTACAAGTACATGTGTTTTTACTAGGGGTGGGACTCGATTAAAAAAAAAAAAAAAATCTAATTAATTAGAGTCTTTGTAATTAATTAATCTTGATTAATCTCATTTTTAAAAAGCAACATTTTTAAATTTAAATGGTTGGTGGACTTGAATAGCCTTAAACAAAGCTCTTTTAATGTCTAGTTTCAATTCAAAACAGTAGAAAAAGAAATATCCCTGGCCAAAACTGAACAGACCTAAAGTTAAAAGTGCCATTTTAAGTACTTTAAGTACTTTTTCAGAACAGTATTGACTTTAAATGCCCAAACAAACAACAACAATTGCACATAAAGTGCAATTTCTACTTCTTTCTTCTTCTGGTAAAACAACTAGAAATATAAATGGTCATTGACAGGCTTAAATCTCCTTTAAACTCCAGGTACCCTTAGCACAAATGATTTTGTACATTAGGCTGTAACTTGCTAACTTTGGTCCTGAAGCCAGTCATTTGATTGAGTTTGGGCTGCCGACACCTCTTGTTCGTACTCGGACCGGGACTGCTAGCACTAACAGCTCCAGTGGTGTCTGTGCTCACTGCAACATGCTTTGCATTTAGACGGTACCTTAAGTTGAGTGCATCAATTACCAGCAGCGCTTTCATCAATTCACTCTCCTTTTTTGGTAGCGTTAGCCGAGCTCTGGCGTGTGCATCAGTGTGTCGGTGTACTCGAATCGTGCACTGACAAATTCGTCGTTAATTTTTGGGGGCTAATTAACGTAATTAGCGTTTAACTCCCACCCCTAGTTTTTCGTTTTGCTTCACTGTAACTTCCTAGCGGCTCTGACCACAGATATGAATAAAAATAAATAATTATATTAATACCTGTAATAGATTATTCTACATGTTGAGTACTTTTACTGAGTTACTTTAAGTATTTTTGATTGTTGATACTTTTGTACTGAGGGTTGTGTGTGTGTGTGTGTGTGTGTGTGTGTGTGTGTGTGTGTGTGTATGTGTGTGTCCTGCAGAGGCTCAGAGCTGCAGAGTCTCCAGAGAAAGAGCTGCAGGCCCTGAAGGCATTGCAGGAGCAGCAGGTAACAACAGAAGAATAAAATAATGTAATAAATAAATAAATAATATGATAAACAACCATAATCTGTGTGTGTGTGTGTGTGTACAGTCCTGCAGGTCTCACAGCAGTTCCAGTAAACAAACAGCAGCCTCTCCTCCTCTGATCAGCCCGGACCTGCAGACGGCCAGCAGGGGGAGTACCACACACACACACACACACACACCGCATCTACATGTTAGCTCAAAAATAATATTTCATGCTTTGTTTTCATGATGCGTTCAGGGTAGTGAGTGTGTTACAGTGTCACAGTGTTACAGCGTGTCACAGTGTTACGGTGTGTTACAGTGTGTTACAGTGTGTCATAGTATGTCACAGTGTGTCACAGTGTTACGGTGTGTTACAGTGTGTCACTGTGTTACAGTGTGTGTCACAGTGTTACCGGTAATGTTACAGTGTGTCACTGTGTTACAGTGTGTCACAGTGTTCTGATTGTGTTACAGTGTGTCATAGTATTATGTCTGGTCGTCACAGTGTCACAGTGTGTTACAGTGTGTCACAGTGTTACGGTGTGTTACAGTGCGTCACAGTGTCATAGCGTGTTACAGTGTGTCACAGTGTTACAGTGTGTGTGTTACAGTGTGTCACAGTGTGTTCTGATGTTACAGTATGTCACAGTGTTACAGTGTGTCACAGTGTGTTGGTGTGTTACCAGTGTCTGGTGTGTCTGTGTTACAGTGTGTTACAGCGTGTTACAGTGTGTCACAGTGTGTTATAGTGTGTCACAGTGTGTTACAGTGTTACAGAGTGTCACAGTGTTACAGTGTGTTACAGTGTCACAGTGTGTTACAGCGTGTTACAGTGTGTCGCAGTGTGTTACAGCGTGTTACAGTGTGTCACAGTTTGTTGCTGTTACAGTGTGTCTAGTGTGTCTAGCGTGTTACAGCGTGTTATAAGCTGTCTGGCGTGTTACAGTGTGTTATAGTGTGTCACAGTGTGTCACAGCATGTTACAGCGTGTTATAGTGTGTTACAGTGTGTCACAGTGTGTCATAGCGTGTTACAGCGTGTTATAGTGTGTCATAGCGTGTTACAGCGTGTTATAGTGTGTCACAGTGTGTTACAGTGTGCCACAGTGTGTCACAGTGTGTCAGTTTCACAGTGTTACAGTGTGTCAGAGTGTGTTACAGTGTCAGAGTGTGTTACAGTGTGTCACAGTGTTACAGTGGACTGTGTTACATACGTCTCGACACACAGCTGTAACCTCTGTACCTGTGAGGTGTCGCTGTAACACAGAGGCATGATGGATCAGAACATATGTTTATAATGTTGGTACTCTGTATAAACAGTATGTACAGAAATAAACATATACTTCCTGTTGAGGTTCAGATTAAAATCAATAGGCATGAGACTCTGCAACCAGGACCCATTGCATGTAACAGACTCCTGCCCCCCCCTTCCTGCTCCTCCTGCTCCTTTTCAGACCCATCATGCTGCGGTGGTTCCTGGTCAGGAAGACTGTGCTGGAAGTCTATGGTCACGATCAGGACTGGGACTCAACTTGTCGTGGGGAGGCAGAGACACAGCTGGTAACACACACGCACACCAGATCAGCTGTTTTGGAATTTTTCTTTTATTCATGTTTCTTCACATCGTCCTGTTACCTGTTCTTCTTCTACAGTCGAAATAATGGTTTTGATAATAGTCACATGACCTTGTGATGCAAGTCACATGACAGCAGCTAACTCTGTTTTAAGCGTCAGTTTATAATGTTTCCACCAGAGACGCCATCGTGATCCCAGAGGTTTACAGAGCTGCAGCCAGAGACGGACGGCTGTGGGCCGGAGACCAGATACTCGAGGTACTGCAGTAATCTCATTATTCTGAGCAATCTCATTACTCTGAGCACTCTCATTACTCTGAGCACTTTCATTAGTCTCATTGCTCTCAGTGTAAACGCAAACATTTAGCTTTCAGCACCGCCTGCTGGACAGACGCTGCTCCAACTGTTTCCTGGAAAAACAAAAATGCTGAAAATAAAAGTTAACATACAAAAACTGTTATGTAACCCAATAATATGTGATTATAATAATAAAACTTAGTAATAATATGATCATAGATGTTGTTTATGACTGGCAGCCTTTTGTTCGTCAGATGATTTTAATCTCAGGTTGAATCAAAGTTCACAGGGACTGTGACTGTGTGTGTGTGTGCGTGTGTGTGTGTGTGTGTGTGTGTGTGTGTGTGTGTGGGCAGCTCACTTCAATGTAACGATGTTAAACTGTTTCCACTTCACAGGGTTACAGGGTTAAACCCAAACAGTGGCTCCTCCTGCTGGAACAAAACTGAACACACATTCTTGTGTTATGTGTGTGTGTCAGGTGAATGGCGTGGACCTGCGGGGGGCGTCCCACGAGGAGGCCATTGCAGCCCTGCGTCAGACGCCAGCAAAGGTCCGTCTGATGGTGCTGAGGGCGAGGCACCAGTACAGAGACGAGAACCTGGAGCGTCATTATGGGTGGAACTGCAGAAGAAAGAGCGGCAGAGGGGGCTGGGACTCAACATTGTCGGGAAGAGAGTCCGCCCCTTAACACACACACAGGAACAGCGCAGGTGTGTGTGTGTGTAATGCTGTGCTATGTAACTGTGCGTGTGTGTGTGCAGTGGCAGTGGTGTGTTCATCTCTGGGAGTGGTCAGAGGCGCCGCTAGGCTGGATAGCCGTCTGATGCAGGGAGATCAGATCCTGTCGGTCCTTAGAGCGACCTGAACCACGCGCCTCTCAGGAAGCTGTGGCCACGCCCGCCTGAAGGTGAGGCCCACACACACACATGTACACAAAGTTCACGCTGAGTACTGTGCAGTACTACTTTGTAATAGTAACTCGATTTACTCTGTGCCTTATTGTGTGTGTGTGTGTGTGTGTGTGTGTGTGTGTGTGTGTGTGTGTGTTGCAGTGTGCTCGGGGTCCGGTCCTGTTGGAGCTCGGACGACTCAAAGCTGCATCCTGGATCTCGTCCAGACACAACTCACAAGGAAGCCAGGTGTGTGTGTGTGTGTGTGTGTGTGTGTGTTTGTTTAATGTGGATCCTCCTGATATAGAGTCACAAACATCTCTTCCCTCTCTCCCTCTCTCCCTCTCTCTCTCCCTCCCTCCCTCTCTCTGTCTCTCTGCCTGTCTCTCTCTCTCTCTCTCTCTCTCTCTCTCTCTCTCTCTGAGTGGCGTGGTGAGAGTCACGTGGAGCTGAGGCGTGTTACCTTGTGTTTGCAGTTTCTAACTTTTTCTAACTTTCTAACTTTTCGTGTTGGTGGTGTTCAGTTCTTGAGTGTTTGGGGATCACTGAGTAGTTTTTGGGTGTTTTTGGTGAAGGGGTTTGGGGTTTAGGGAATTGTTGGTGGTTGTGGGCGTCTGCTACCTGCTGGCTGCTCGGCATGGTGCAGGGCTCTCGGGTTGGAGCGGCTGCTCGGTGGAGGAGTGCAGTCTGGCGGTGGGGGAGCTGGTCGGCTATGGCAGCGTGAAGTCGGCCTCATGGGATGAACTGCTTTATGGCCATCTTTAGCCAGATAGTACCCGATAAGGTGCATCAGCTGGTTGAGCGGTGTCATAATCCGAACACCCTCACTCCTGTGATCTCAACATTAACCTTGACCAAAGCAGGTCATCATTTCCCAATATCCCACTCGTTCATCCGTAATGAAGTGTTGGAAGAGCTGGCCCGAGCCGACGCTCCTGTCGATCAAGCTCATCCTGCTTTCGGCTGCAAGTACGCCGCATTTAAAACTTATGTTGTTTTTTACGTTTTAGGAGGCAGGTTCTGATGATCCTCAACAAGAGCGAGGAGAATCCAACCTGGCTTTCAAATTCAAATTGACGACTTTGATTACACCGTTCGTTACCTACGACGCACTATAGTGTTTTCTTGTGGCAAGAGGGTCATCTCATCCGTGCGTGTCGGAGAGTGGGGAAACGAGCGCGCACTCTCCGGCCGCCAGCTCCGCCGCCTGCGAACCGGTCCTTCAGGAAAATATGGTGTTGAGCGGTACAACAACTGGCGGTGATGACAGAAATGACCGCGGCAGAGGGTCAGACAGGAGAGATGGAAGCAGCCGGAGGAGATGGGCAGAAGCGAGCAGCAGGTACAGCAGGCAGCAGATGACCAGCAGGTGAAGGCAGGTGTGAGCAAGGTGAAACAGAAGAGCAGTGACAGACAGGAAAGACTGACTGAACAAATGAACAGAAGGACTGACAGTGGCGGTTTCAGACAGCTAAGGACAGGCAGGAGGACAGGGCCAGACCTGACAACATTACACTGAGACGAGGTGAGCCTACCCAGAGTCAAGAGGTCACAGTAACAGAACAGATTGGACAGGTGGCAACAAGAGTGGCAGAGTTTGTGCTGGACAATGTTGAGGACATAGTGGTAGATGATGAACTTTCTAAGTCAGCAGTAAAGAAACCAGAAACTAAAGGCGCTTAATGTAAAAGCTTTAAAGGTTCTAAAAAGCGGGTCCTCCTCTGGGGCGGAGGGTCACAGCCAACACACACAGGGCATGACTGTAGAAACAACCCCGGCGGGCGGCTCTCAGGAGTGCGACCAGGGCATGACCTACTCTTCAGCAGAGTCGAGACGCTCTGCAGGACACAGGGCATGAGGCTTTCGTGAAGGTGGAAACTTCTTCCCCGGACCTGCAGCTGTTACGACTTCAGTCCGGCTGTTCATGAAAGAGCTTCGAGAGGCCGAAATCAGGCCCTTCACTGAACAGGAGGTTTCCGCCTGAAGCTTCTGCAGAAAGGATTCGAGCACAGATCGCGGATGATGAGAGTAGTCTGTGGGGGTGTGTTCTCCGTCATCAGCTGCTGGTCTCTTCCTCTCTGTTGTTTGGGCCTTAGCTTCACTCAGTATGTGCGACATCAGGCTGGGGTCTCCTAAACGTGCTTGATTGCCAGGAGGAGGTGAAGAAGAGCCTCTCTCTCTTCCAGTTTGATTAACTCTAAGAAACTGAATGTGGTCTTTCTCCAGGAGACTCACAGCACAGCTGACAATAGGTCTGACTGGAGGTAGAGACAGGGAGGCTTTTCTGAGCCATAAGAGGCAAAACAGTGGTGGAATGGGATTTTATTCTCCAAAAGACTTTCTGCCCGTCTCTCCTGTTACAGAGGACATTAGCATTGAAGGTCGGCTGCTGAAGATCTGGCTAATTTGAAAAAAGTAAAGATGGTTTTATAAATGTATGCGGCTCCAACTGTTGGCACAGACAGACTGGCCTTCTTTGATGTTTTGGAGCAGTGTTTTAAGAGCTGCAGCAGCGAGGAGTGTGGTTTTTAGCTGGTGATTTTGCTGTACAGGCATAGCGTTAGACAGGAACCATCAAGACGCATGCAGCTTCAAAGAGCTGTCTGGTGAAGTTGACTGAGGCGTATGAGCTGTGTGATGTTTGGAGATCCTTCCATCCAAACCACAGACAATACACGTGGGTTCCATGCCAGGGACAACTGTCTGTCTTTGGCCAGGCTGGACAGGATTTTATTGTTTTAAACACCATTTTAGCGTCTTCAGGGAGTTGTTCTATAAGTCCTGTTGGCATATCAGACCACTCTTTTGGTTTCGATTAATAGGTCTCCATAAAGGATATTGAGTGTAAAAGTGCTTATTTCAATGTGACTCTCCTGTCTGACAATGCTTTTAAAATGCTTTTAAGTTGTTCTGGACCAATTTTAGTAGGACCAAGTCTGAGTACAGTCGCTGCAGCAGTGGTGGGACATGGGGAAAGGACAAATAAAGCAGCTGCCTCCAATTTTCATAATGTCACAAGACGCCCGGTCTCTGAGGGCTCTGGAGAGTGAAGTAGTGGAGCTGCATCCCATTCTGGGTAGGTGTGGTGGTTTGGGACTAGCTGAAACTCTGTTTTTTACCCCAATATGGACCTCGCAGTCACAAACTGGAGGGGTTTACTTGATTTTTATTGAACTTTTTGGGAATATTGGGCTTGTTCACCGAGAGGCTTCAGAGCTGCAGCTCACTGTTTGGCTGCTGCAGGGAGCCGCTGGTCTTTGGAACCCTTCCACCCAGCGTGCAGTGGGATCTTCTGCACTGGCCGGCTCTGCTCGGCAGGCATCTTGACTCTGGAGCATGTGATTGGCCGGTGTGGTGCACCGCTGGGCAGTGCTCACATGACTCCTGGCCTCGCCTGGGTTTAGCTCTGTCAGGTTCATCTGTCAGATGCTCCTTACCTAAACATCAACTGACACCGGCAGAGCTGGCCCTGTTGGCCTGCATAAGTGGCTGACCGTGTCCTCCCCTGACTACACTGACTGATTTCCCAGAGCTGAGGATTGAGCCTGATTTTTAAAAACTGTCTGAGGGTGCTGCTGGAGACATGGCCGGAGTCCTGCAGAGCCTTTCCCACACATTGACCGGTGTTAAATCATGTACAGACTAATAGAATTGTTAACAGGTCCAAACTGAATGGTGGCTCAGACACTCCCATGGAGGCTCACCTGGCTCTCGGCAGGCAGGTGAGGCCTGGATGAAGCTGTATAAGCCACCGCTAACCAGGAGGCACCAGACCTGCAGTGGAGACTTCTGCATGGCAGCGTGGCTGTCAATGCTTTGCTCTCTAATTGTCCAGCTGATGTGGGAAACTTGTCCTTTCCTGCCCTCAGAGAGGAAACATTCTTCCCACTGCTTTTGGCACTGCTGCAGACTGTTGTGTTCCTGCTACTTGCAGCAGGTCTTCAGCAGGTTTGGGAGGTGTTCTCCCTGCGGGTCTTCATGCTGGGATACAGGTACAGTGGCAGGTGCTTAGACACAGAAGTGCCAGCTGCTGAACTTTATTCTGGGACAGGCCAAGCTGGCTGTTTATGTGACCAGGAGAAACAAGATGGATGCTAATGTAGCTGATGATGTGAGGCAATGTCCAGGATGGTGAAGGAGGCCAGACTGCGCGTTGACTTCAGTTATTACAGCGCCGTCAGTGATGTTCAGACGTCTGTTGATATCTGGTGTCACCAGAACATCCTGTGCCCTGTTTAACAATCAGCTGATCTTTGGACTCATGCTTCCAGAATGACCTTGTTTGTTTTTGTTGGTTTGTACTTGGATTCATTTTGAAAATGTGTAAATAAAGAGCGTTTGAAAAATCAGAAATCTCCCTCTCTCTCTCTCTCCCTCTCTCTCTCTCTCTCTCTCCCTCTCTCTCCTCTCTCCAGGTAGAATGTATGAGGCGGGAGCAGCTCAGGTGTTGTGGCTCCACCCTCTGACCTCCTGACCTCAACCTCCACCGGCTCTTTGTCCCTCAACAACAACAACAGGAAGTCCAGCGGTATCACTTCCTCCTCGACAGGTCTGAGACTTGTGTTGAAGGGAAAGCGTTTAAATGATGCGTTGCCGCTGCAATGAAAGCAGCTGGACTTGAGGTTCTGGTCGAGTTTAAGACGAGGACTAAACTGTTTGTTGGCTACTGAGGGTTAATTATTAGATAAGGTTTGTTTCTACTCCGACACGTTAAAACCAGGGGTTAAATCCATAATATTCATCATCATTTACAATATTCCCTTTATTTGATGTTGTTTTAATGTACCAAATCAATACCAAGTTATGCATTTTAATAGAGTCTGATTATGTTTTAGTTATGTATAAATAATATATATGTACGGTATATACTTTGCTTATATATAAATGTTGGGCCTCATACGAACCCAACTGACTGACAAGGTTTCTGACCTGAGGTCTGATACAGATCCAAGATTGCAGACCAGCAAATGGCTGCTCTCTTTGTCCTAGGAACCTGAGCCAGGTCTAAGGTATGCAGGACACCTCCATCCCCATTCACTCTGCTGCCCCTGCTGGGTGCAGCCCCCATTGGGAGCCATTAACATCCTGGCTGCTCCTTATCTTGGGCCCTGGGCCAAGAGCACACAGGTGGGGGACACCTCCGCCTTCCCTACCTGCTTTCAGCCACCCCCTGGTGGCCTTTGGCCCCCCCAAGCAGCCGGGAACCACCAACACACGCTCCATTTGTCTCCAGATCAAAAGGGCCAGACCAGGAAAGGAGCACAGGCTATCTCCGTCCTAACCCCCCTCTGTCGTCCCCGGTGAAATGCGGACTCCCATTGGACAATAGCCGCCCAGCACCCTGCTGTGCGGCCAGATGTTTGCAGGTATATTACCTGCACTAACCCTCACAACTAGGCTCCCAGTCTGTGTCCAGCCCAGCTAGTCATGACGGAAAAGGGAGTGAAACACCACTGCGAACCGCTTCCAGTCTGATACAGCAGGCTTCCACACGGATCCCAGCTGTCACGACGTAAAAGGGAGTAAACCCCGTATGGACCTGAACTATGTGCCAATCTCACCCTGTGATAACCTGATTCCCCAAGCACATTATTTCCACGGATCCGAAGGGAAGTCGCCCGCCCGCCCGCAGACACCGTCGCCATGGCGCTCTCAATAGTATCTGCAGACCCATTCGCCACTTCCCGCTGATCGCGAGAGAATTGCCTGGCCGCCGCCCGCCGCAGATATCCACCGCCTTAAGCGCTCAAAGTACACCTGCAGAAGGAAAGAAAGGACGCCAGCGTCTGCAGCACAACCTTTGCAGCTTCCCGCCGACAAGCGACCACGGCCCCACCGTCGTCATCGAGCCGAGAACACGACCGGACCCAAAACCTGGGATCACACATCTCCTGCTTGGCCCAGGCGCGTAGAGGCTTGATCTGTGAAGTAGTTTTTGTGTTTACATATAAATTTTAGTGCATATGTTAAGTTAACGGACTACAAGTCCCGCACTATGAATTAATGGACCAAGCGTCACATTTGTTTATTTGATTTCTTTGATCGGGTGATATTACAGTCCTGATGACGAACCGAAGAATTTTTCTTTATGTGCTGTCACCCTTCTTTCCCCTTTTTTCCTACTGCATACACACCGAAATGCTCTGCGGTGAAAACTAATTTTTCAGAGACACAGGCTAAGCTCACAGGCATACTAGCCGTTGTCTTTTCAAACCTCATGGTCATTTACTCTGACCCGAAGCTCTTGCGTGGCGTACTCCCTCTCTCACCTCCCTTCGTCATAACCCTGCCTCTCTTTTACACACACACACACACACACACACACACATACACACACACACACAGACACACACACACACACACTTGTATAATTTAGAATAGGTACATGATGGATGTTTATTGATTGAGGTGTTATCGATTATTAATTGATATCATTGATTTTAATAAATTCTGTTATGTTTAAAGAGGATTGTCTGCATTGTTTGTACAAGTGTTGTTGTAAGGCTGAATTAAGAGTCAGTCTTAGGATTCACATTGTTGTTAAGTCTTGTGCAGTATCTCCTTCACCTTCACCATTAGTCTGTACAGTATCTCCCAGGTACTGATATCTGTAAGCGAACGTTTGTGAGACTGATTTTCGAGTGGTTATTGGTCCCTGATACCAGGGTGGTGCCCCATAATTATTAGTTCTTATTAATAATAATCTTCTTTCAATTAATAATTATCATAGATAATTATTAATTTTTGCTAATAACCTACTCTATAAGGCACAGCAAATGATGCCCTATGCAAGCACAACATAATGGTGCCCCGTGTGAGGCTCTTCAATTACCAGCCTTATTGCAATACTTGTACATAACAATTCAATGAAACAACTCAAAGAATTTTTCAGAAACTTTAATTTTAAAATTTGAATTCCAAATTCACAACTTTGAGTTTAACTTCTAATTTCAATTAAGAATTTGGGTCGATTTCAATTTTTTTGTTTCTCAATATTGAATTTCAAATTTGAGAAAATTATTTTCAATCCCCTCTCTACTTGTGACTCTGAGGCATTCACAGTGTAGATTGTGAATTGCTCCAGTGGGCAATAGTAATTGAGTGCATGCTGTTACTCAAATAGATTGCTGAGCCACCTCATTAACATCAAATAGGATAGTTGCAGGAGAGTAATCCAGCATAACACCAAGTGTAAGTCTGGGTCAAAACTTCACCTGTGCATTTATTGTCCTTTATAGCAGTTATTATGTAACTTTCCTGAGTTTGCATTTCACAAGGCAAGATGGAGTCACCAACATTCCTGTGGGTGGAATAGCGCTCCTCAAGGGTTAAACAACTCATTTATAAAGGAGGCGGTCGCTAAAGCCGCCGGTCTCTCTTTAGAAGAGCTGAGAAAGATTGATAAGTATGACATGGGCACCTGTAATGCATTACTACGGAATATGGTTGACCCACCTGGCTAAAGACCCGACCAGGAGTAGCAGCAGAAGCCATTCGAACCTAATGGGCGAATGTTCCTCATCATAGACCCGGACTCCTTCAAAAAGAGGCTGAGCACATGGAGTAAGCGCCGTGCTGGAGGAATACAGGCGTTGCCGCGAGAGTACAGCTCAAGGAAATAAAGCGCCATCTTAAAGAGCTTCAAGCAGCAGCAAAGGTAAAAGCGCCCAAGTTCAAACTGCCTTAGTAGGTGCAGTCACTGACTCAGTCGACGGGATGAATGCAACATCCTAGCTTGGAGCAAGCCACCCAGCTGCCAGGAGACAGCTATCAGGTGCGTCCTCCTGCCGCTCAGGGTAAGCCAAACTCCTGCTCACAGGAGCAGGCCATGCAAGAATGTCGCCTTTGGTTATGATGTTAATTTTCAGCTCAATTTCTAGGGAGCAATTGTTCAGCTGCTGAGGCAGCTATCAGACTCACGCTCTCCGACCCTTCCCTGAGCAGGCCACCCCATGCTGCAGACAGCAATGGGGCAGATCCTCAGCCCAAATTGGCACACCCCATCCATCGCAGATCACCTCTTCCTACACAGCCAAGCAGGGGGTCAGAAGCAAAGCTGACACCAGCAGCGGCTGGATCTGCCTGAGCCAGTGAGCTACAGGCTCTGCCAGAGCTCAAGTCACGCATCAACTGGGCTCCTCCCCCATTACAAGGGAGAATCGCATACAGTGGTGACCTGTGTGATCTAGAGCCTCAAGGATGATGGTCAGGCACTAAACCTTTCGAGCCTCCGCCAGAGGCGTGGGTTCCTAAGCCGAGAAGTCGAGAGTCAGAAACACCAGTGAGTGCCGCATCAAAGATGAAACTCAGGCCATACCTTTCTTGCCAAAAAGCCTAAACCCTGCTGGGAAACTTTTACAGCTGTGTTGGTGTCATATTTTTTCATGGACAATTTTTATGTGAGTTGGGGAAGAGGACCCATGGGCATTGATTAGAATCCAGCCTTCCCCCACACTCTGCCCCCCTCCTTTCCTGACCTTCTGGGGGAACCTTAGCATCCATCGGGGCAATGCCCAAGCGCGACTGCACCCCAGCGGTGGAAGGGGGTGTATTAACTGTGTGTCGCTAGCCCCCTCAATTTTCACACAGGAAGTCCACGCCTCCTCCCCTGTGGAGCTGCCTTAACCCCAGCTCAAAACAATCCAGGGTATGCACCCCTCTCTGGCTCAGCTGGACACAGCCAATCAGGTCCTGTGGTCTCAAGCTG
This sequence comes from Datnioides undecimradiatus, assembly GCA_008933995.1. NCBI lineage: Eukaryota > Metazoa > Chordata > Actinopteri > Lobotiformes > Datnioididae > Datnioides > Datnioides undecimradiatus. The sequence goes on from WARS01000082.1 coordinate 111,715, forward strand.
GTACGAAAATATCCTCAACACGTGGCAGGAAACGGGCCATCAGGTAAGGTTAGTCCTCAGGCATCAGGCTGCCATAGGGTCTATACCGCCACAAGTCGCTCCAGAGGCCAAATGATTGGCAACACTGTTCTCCTTAGTAGTTGGATCATCCCCCAACAGTGGTCTTACCGTTACATACAAGCTTTATCAAACACTACAGGCCTGGCTAGATTCCCTCCTTCCTGTTCGGCTAAACACCATACGCAGTGCCATCCATACCACAGGCAGATGTGAACCTCTGAGTAACAAGCCCCCAACATTTTACCACCTGCTCTATCTTCCCTTCCTTTCCTTCGTAACAGAGGAATGCGTAATGGTTAAAAGCTTGCATTTTTGTTTTCTTATGTCTTCAAGTACCAAGTTTTGATGTTTGTTTTTATGTAAATAGCTACGGTTAGAAATCTCTGCCCAGAGATCACCTCAGTACCTGCCCAGAGACCTTGCCTCTACGAACTCTATGAACTCCATAAACTCCATAAACTCTATGAACTGTTTCACTCTCCCTAACATGCCCAGGAATACATGGACTGTGTAACCTCAAGTTACTCCACTTCCGACTGTTAGGCCCTGTGTTGCCCTAAGACTGTGGACAGCACCCCTCTTCAGCAGGCAAAGGGGGATGTTAGACTCATACGAACAACAGGCCCACGACAAGGTTTCACGACCTGGGGTCTGATACAGATCAAAGATGCAGACCAACCAAATGGCTGCTCTCTTTGTCTCTAAAAGACCTGGGAGCCAGGTCACAAGGTATGCAGAACACCTCCATCCCCATTCACTCTGCTGCCCCCCTGCTGGGTGCAGCCCCCAATTGGACGGAACCATTAGCATCCTGGCTGCTCCTTATCTTAGACCTATGTGCCAATCTCACCCTCGCTGGACAAACTGAGATTTCCCAAGCACATTATTTCTACGGATCGAAGGAGAGTCGCTTGCCCGTGTAGCCAGCGTCTCTCAATAAAGTGCCTGCAGACCGACTACGCCACTTCCAGTCACCGGAGGTGCCTGGCCGCGCCGCCTTGCAGACGCCACCGCGCCCAGCGCTCAAAGTACCTGCAGAAGGAAGAAGAAGGACCGCCCAGCGTCTTTCTTCAACCTTTGCAACCCTTGACAAATGACCGACCCCTACGTCGTCATCCACGAGCGAGAACCGAGCGGACCCAAAGAGCGGATCCCACATCTCCTCCCTGCCCGAAATTTTTCTTTATGTGCTGTGTTTCCTTCTTTCCCCCTTAACCATTGCGCACATACCGCCCGGGTATACACGGTGAAAACTAATTTTCAAGAGACACACAGGCTAAGCTCACGAACCACTAGCGTTGTCTTTTTCAAACCTCGCCCGGTCATTCCTCTGACCGAAGCTCTTCGTGGCGTGCTCCCTCTCCTCCCTTCGTCCGCCTGCCCTCTCTTTACACACACACACACACACATACACACACACACACACAGACACACACACACACACACTTGTATAATTTAGAATAGGTATATGATGGATGTTGATTGATTGATTGATTGAGGTGTTATCGATTATTAATTGATATCATTGATTTTAATAAATTCTGTTATGTTTTAAAGAGAAGTTGTCTGCATTGTTTTGCTGCAAGAATGTTGTTGTAAAGGCTAGTTAAAGAGTCAGTGCTCAGATTCCACCTTCATTGTTCGTCTTGTGCATATCAGTATCTCCCGGTACTGATATCTATGTAACGTTTGAACTGATTTTAGTGGTTATTGGTCCCTGATACCAGGGTGGTGCCCCATAATTATTCATTCTTATTAATAATAATATTCTTTCAATGAATAATTATCATTGATAATTATTAATTTTCTTCTAACCAACTACTCTATAAGGCTGTAAATGATGCCTATACGAAGCACAACACAAATAATGTATAATGTTTTTCCACTGGATTACAGACAATAACTTGTGATATGATATATTTCGACGATCACGCAGTCACTCATTTCTTTTTTCTGTGTGTGTGTGTGTGTGTGTGTGTGTGTGTGTGTGTGTGCAGGGGTCGATGCTGGCGTCCGTACCGTGGACATCACCAGGGTAAATAGACTAAAATACAGAGTGCGTGTGTGTGTGTGTGTGTGTGTGGGTGGGTCTGTGTGTGTGTGTGTGTGTGTGGGGGTGGGTCTGTGTGTGTGTGTGTGGGTGGGTCTGTGTGTGTGTGTGTTCACACCTCTGTCTCCCCCTCGCAGGGTGCAGGTGACTCCCTCGGGGTGAGTATAGCCGGGGGGAGGGGCAGCCCGCTGGGTGACATCCCCATCTTCATCGCCATGATTCAGGCCAACGGGGTCGCAGCCAAAACACATCGACTGAAGGTGAAACTGAGAGACTGAATGATCCGCCCTCACAGGGTCACATGACACAGTAACCTGACTCTGTGTGTGTGTGTGTGGGCTCAGGTGGGCGACCGGATCGTCAGTATTAACGGTCAGTCTCTGGACGGACTGTTCCACAGTGACGTCGTCACCATGTTGGCGTTTCTTCTGGACACACATCAGCCTGCAGTGAGAATGTAACTAAATACATTACTCAGAAATACGAATGAACAAAGTCATGTGACCTCCTGCAGCAGCGTGGGATGCTGGGAGTTGTTGTCTTCCTGTCAGCTGGGATTCCTTCAGTGTTGATGGTTCAGGAGGTTTTTACTGGGAGCTGAAGATTCTCCACAGAGATTCTCCTCCTCTCTCCAAAACAAACAGAGCCATGATTTAAACCCAGAGAAACACTGAATAAAAAACAGTTCCACCTTAAAAACCTGTTTCTGCTCCCCAGCTGTCGGCCCGCTGCAGAGGGCGTCCTGGAGGCGGCCGAGCCGAGCTGCTGCTGCGTTTGCTCAACATTTCTCTGATAACTTCAGATCCAGGCGTCCGACAACTGCAAAGAAATCCTTCATCTGCTTCAGATACAGAGTTAAAAAACAAGCAGCGGCTGAAAAGAATCCCGGTTATGTGTGTACTCAGGTGGTAGCGGACATACTAACATCGATGCCATCGCCACTCCAGGTGGAGAAGTTTGTCAACAACTCGCTCTGTGTCGTACTTACTGACACACACCCACAGCAGAGTCGGAGTGAGTACACACACACACGCACACACACACACACGTTTACCTGTTTACCTGGTTCTGACCCCTCCCTCTCTTCCTCAGGGGTCCGCGGCCCCATAGCATCAGTCTGGAGAAAGGCTCTGAGGGACTCGGCTTCAGCATCGTCGGAGGTTTCGGGAGTCCACATGGAGACCTGCCGATCTACGTCAAGACCGTCTTCAGCAAGGTCCCGCAGGCTAACTGTCCCCTTCTGTGTCCAGTCTTTATGCTAAGCTAGGCTAACCAGCCCCACACAGACATGAAGAATCCTCTGAGCTCTGAGTCATCAGTGCTTCTTCAATGCTAACAGAGCCAATGTGCTAACAACAGCCACAGTCTGACTCCTGAAGGCTGCGTCTGAGTGTTAGCATGCTAACGTTAGCAACACAACAGCTGCGGTGCATACTCCAGCCTCACTGCGGTGTTTCGTTGTTTACGTGAAAGCGTCATCACGGCGTGTTGGTGTGTGTGTTTCAGGGCGCGTCAGCGGTGGACGGGCGCCTGAAGCGCGGCGACCAGATCCTGTCGGTGAACGGAGAGAGTCTGCAGGGGAGTGGCCTTGCGAGCAGGCGAGTCGCCATCCTGAAGAAACAGAGAGGAAACGGTTACTGGGGCGATCCTGTCATAACACACACACCTGCATGTATACACACACACACGCACACACACAGGGTCTGACTCTGGACTCATACATCGTGAACTCACTTTTTCCCAACATGCAAAAAAAAATCACATCAGATGGTGCCAACACACACGCACCTGCACACACACATACTGCGCACACACATACACACACACACACACATGCACACGCGCACACACATGCACACACATGCACACACGCACACACATACACACGCACACACACACGCACACACATACACACGCACACACACACGCACACACATACACACGCACACACACATGCACACACATGCACTCACACATGCACACACACATACGCACACACACACACACACACATGCGCTCACACATGCACACACATACACATGCACACACACACACACACACACGCACTCACACATGCACACACATACACATGCACTCACACACACGCACACACATGCACACACACTTCCTGTTTGTCAGACTGGTACCAGAGACCAGTATAATCTGATGTCTGAGGTCGTTCACAGAGCCTCTCAGCCTGCGTTCACCTGCTCATCTCGTTGGGACATGAACTCGTGTCGCGCTGATCTCGGTCTGAGCCACAGTAACCGACCTGACGGCGCCAGATGATGTCAGCGTGTTTCAGTTTGATAATGAGACGGAGAAACCACCTCTGTTACTGAAGCGACGTTAATCTAGACGGAGCCCGAGGACAACAGGGAGGCTTGCTGTCGAGTTTATGATCCAGAGGAACAAAAGGGAAAAGGTGGTGGTGACCGCACACATTAGCTTAGCATCTCCTCCATGCTAAAAGACTAGTTAGCCGTTAGCATCAGAGCAGCAGAGGAGAGAGAGTGAACGAGATCGTTTCAGTATCACAGAAACAGCAGATCACTGTGGGTCAGAGCTGGACGTGATGCCGCGCCGGGTTTCTCTGTGAACAGATGAAAAACTTTGTTTGGATGATGTAATTAAACAATAGCTATGATGTCACTTCGTCAGTCGCAGGCGTCCACATCAGTGCAACCCCTGTGTGTATGGGATGGATGGGATCCTCGCAGGTTCAGTGTTTTCAGTTTTTACTGTTTGAAACCTGCAGATTTACACCAGAGCTCGTTTAAAGTCACATTAAACCATCAGCAACAGCAAAATCCTGTTTACTGTAAACTGGCCTCTGATTGGCCCTGAACACTGGGGAGGGGCGGAGACACAGAGCAGTTTGTTCTTTTATTAAAACAGTTTGAAGCTGTAAAAACTGAAAACAAGGAGCTTGAATCACTGAAATGATCCTTCATGAGATCACTTCACTGCAGCGCTGGTGTTTTGTTTCAGTTTGAGATCAGATCATTTCGCCTGTTGGAGTCCTTTCTCCTGAAGTGTGCCATGTTTTCATTTCACCACTGAACATTTAAACCTGGAGGGCGACAGAATGGATCCGTCTGACGTCCCAACGAACATTGTATAAATGTTAAATACTCATCCGTCTCCATGGAGATGACTCTCAGGACTTGGTGGGCATGGAGACCCCCTGTCGCCCCCGGCAACGGATACAGTGTCTTCCACATGATTGTTATTACATTGTGTCTCCATGGAGATTTAAAAATGGCAAACTAACGAGTTTCTGGGAGCAACAGGCTGACGTTTCAAACAACCTCCATTTTCAGTGTGTCAGAGAGAAGTGCAGGACGTGGTTAGCCTAGCTTAGCACAAAGACTGGAAGCAGGGGGAAACTGTTAGCCTAGCTCCAGCGTCAGATCGTTCACTTATTTTATGCATGGGATCCATTAAAAATCTGTATTAAAATCTATTTCAGCCTGTTTTGCTTCATTGATTCATTAGTTATTCTTGTAAAAACCCATAAAAACACTAAACTCACATGCAGCTGTTAGCAATTAGCTGCAAAGTTAACTTCGTCTTAGACCAGTGTCTCTCTTTGACATCTCCCCATATAAACCAGACTTAGAGATGTTGAGGGTGGAATATGTCTCCTCATGTGATTAAGCTAGGCTAACAGTTTCCCTCTGTTTCCAGTCTTTGTGCTAAGCTAGGCTAAACACAGCTTGGAGCTGTTTCTGGCTGTCTCCTCTGATACCTGCTGACAGATTCTGCCATTTTGGAAAAATATTCAAATTAAAGACAAAGGCGAATTAATCAACAATCTCATATTAATCTTTGCTTTTTATTATCAGGTAACTAAACTGATCAATGTGTAAATGTGTTGCTACGAAACCTCTGTAGTGCCGTCCAATCCAAAGCAGTCAGCTATGCAAACAGGAAGTCGTGGCACATCCTAAGCTAGCATATCTATATATATATGTTTGTTTGTTGGCTTCCATGAGGAATCAGTGTGTTTATAGTGAGAGGCAAATGTCTGATCATGCTAAGCTAACTGATGCTATCTGCTCACGCACCTGGATACACAGCCAGGTGAGGCTCGGGTCAGGGAGCAGGGGGGTCTCCTGATGTCAGGCTGTTGCTTTCAGTCTGAAACCACAGCGTGAGGTTCGCCGTGTGCCTGCAGCAGCTCAGCCCGAGCGCAGCAGGGTCCTTAAACATATCAATCGAGCTGAAACTGTCCAGCTTGTTTCGGTCACCATCACTGTTTTAATCTCTGGAACTGTAATTTATTCTTTGATCAGGCTGGAAATTCATTTTCATTCTGTTCGTATTGTCACATGTTGTGTTGCTGTAGCAGAGTCTGAGTCAGAAACCACCTGCACTGATTTGACATCATTTCCTTCTGATTTCCTGAAGTTTCCTGGAAACAACTTTGTCATTTGGTGGAATATTTATAGAGAAAACAGATCATATGAATCCTTTAGTCAGAGCACAATAAACGAGTAATGAGAAGCTCGAGCTGTCCGACAGTCTTTCACCATGAAGCTGCTCAGGTCTGGTCCCAGCTGCAGGTTTGCTGTCTGCAGGAGAGGCTGCCAGTGACACACACTCACACTCACTCTGTTGTCTGCTGTGTGATGATGAGCTGGTCAGTGGCTTCCTCACCGACAGACTCATCATTTCTGTGAATAGAGTCTGGTGTGAGCAGAGCACACAGCTGCTGCTGTTGTTGATGTTTATTATTAATGTGACTGATGTCGCGGTCTGAAACTTCCTGCACCTGGAGGATGAGTCAGAGTCAAGAAACACTTTTCTCTCGCCGTGCTGACGTCAAACATCCATCACTTCCTGTGCGTGCCTCGCTTCTTGGCCTTTGTTTCCGCTCCTTCCACGAACAGTTTCACAATTCTTACAGTACTTACAAAATGTTAGGGATAAAGGAAAAACTTCCTTTAACAGGCAAAAACCTTGGGCAGATCCTGGATCAGGGTGGACGGCCATCTGCCCTGACCGGTTGGGGGGAAAGAGAGAGAGAGAGACAGAGAGAGAGAGAGACAGGAGGGGCGATAGAGAGAGAGGATACATCTTGTCACAGGAGTACATAACTTTACATGAAAACTAACAGAATGGTAGAACAACAACTATGGCAACTATTTACCATACAATATAGAATAATGATAATAAGTGGCAGCAGAGGACACGGGGCAGGTCGGTGGAGCCACAGATCAGATGTTCAGCTCTGGAGCCACAGGTATCTGTGCCGGTTAGTTTTCTGTCCGACTTGAGCCCGACTTGCTCTGACGTCATAAACTAATGGACGATAATCTCGGGAGATCGAGGCGCCGCAGCTGCTCTCCCCCGACTGCGAAACCCAGGGCATGATGGGAAACACCTGGCTCTTGCCCGATCAAAGAGCTGATTGGCTCTGAGTTTGGATGTCACACCAAAAGTTTTCAATTTCAATTCAATTCAATTCAATTTCAATAGTTTAGATTAAATCATTATTCCTGTGTTGTGCGTGAAGGATTAATCTGTAAACGAACAGAACTGAACTATTATCATTAGTAGTAATGGTGATAAAGTTTATTTATAAAGCACTTGAAAATATTAAAATGACAGTGCTGCGGTCTGCAGGTCAAGGTGCATCATAAAGACCATTAATCTCAGTACATCTATGGTGCAGACGCTCTGACAGGAAGTAAACACCTCTGTGACTTCCTGCAGCCTGTTTCTGTGAAAGTTGCTGAAAACTGTCCAACTGCAGCTTGTTGTCACCGCCCTGCTGCCGCCGCCTGGCCCCGCCCACTCTCCAGGCGCAGTTCAAGCCCATTAACCTGAAAACACGTCACCGACTATCTGTGCTGACATAAACTGATCAGATTTGGTCAATATATTGATTACTGGCTGCTTTAGACCTGAAAGCTGCAGCTCTGCATCATCTGATCTCATCTCTCTGCTATTAATCCAAAGCGCAGCTGCGACGCTGGAGTCTGTGATCTGTGAGCGCCTGCCTGGACTCTAACCTGTGTCTGAGGAGTCGTCAGTGGCAGCTGCAGGTCTCAGATGCTCGACTGCTGTTTGCTGCCAAACGAAGCTTCAATGATTAATCAGGTCGACACTGACCAATAACGAGTCGACTCAGCGGTTCGTTAGAAAAGATAACTTATTAATCAGAACAAAGGTGTTCACTAACCCGAGACAGGAGGGACTGCAGCTGGAGAAACAAGCCACTCGAAGCATGATCAATAGTCAGAGTGATCAATAATCAGTGATCAATAGTCAGAGTGATCAATAATCAGTGATCTATAGTCAGAGTGATAAATAGTCAGAGTGATCAATAAGTATCACCTCACACCTGCTGAATCAACACACTTCAACATGAAAACAACAATGCTACAACAAAACAATCAAAAAAACCCAAAAACAATCGTGTGTAAAGTTTGTTTAAAAATATACAAAAATGATTTATTGTGTTTCTGCGCCCGGAGTTTGTGAAAACGACGTCCAGGCAGCCAATGGGATCAGAGCAGGAGGTCACATGGACGTGACCTTGTCTTCATTGCTGTCGAGGACCAGGTTGTCGTAGGCGTTACTGTCCTCTTTGCTCCTGATGGACGCACACACACGCACACAGAATAATTAATAAATAAACCAGGCCAGGTTTCATTCTGCATGTTGATCATGTGACTGTTCAGACGTCATCATCAGTGACTCGTGTGTCGGCTGCTGTGACATCACTGGATCTACTCAGGTGCTCGCCAGCGTCGAGGATCTGACGTCGCTTCATTCACACACATCGAAACAGACTCTGACCAGCCTCACTTCCTGTTTGTTGTTGTTGTCGTCGTCCTACCTGACCAGGTCCAGACTGGTGTCGTAGACGTTCCCGTTGCTCGTCACCAGCTCGTTTCCTCCCTCTGACACTGAGTCGTCAGCGTGTTTCCTCCTGCAGACACGCAGACGTTGCTTTATTCAAAGTGTAAACATCTGGATCAGGCTCTGCAGACAAAGACTCGTCCACCGACCTGCTCGGGTCGGTGCACCAGGCCTTCTTCACCAGGAAGGTGACAAAGACCAGGAAGAGGAAGCCGGAGACAGCGATGATGCCGGTGAGCCACTGGGGCAGCGGGCGGTCGCTGATCTGAGCCTGAGCTGCAGCACACACACACACGCACACACATGCACACACACACAGAGATCAAAGGTCAGACATCACATTAATAAACTAATAATTAATTAAAAACTTCTTTAACTGACAAAATAAACCTTCAGCTGATGCATGATTACATATAATCAATAACATATAATCTATTATTGATACATTAATTCAAATTTGGAGTGAAAACCCTGAATTTTCACCTGAATTCAAAAGTTAATGTAATCAAAGGATCTTAACTTAACTTAAGGGATTTTGACTGATTAAAAACTTCAGTTCCAGAGTTAATTTACCCAAAATATAAACCAATCGGTTTATTTATTAAGAATCCCTTAAATTATCTTTAATGTGCAGCTCAGAATATTTCAGAGCTTTTCAGTGTCTTAAAATCTGTAAACTAGTCTGTAAACTAAGGGTTTTTCATATTTAAGTGGTTTTGTTTTTACCCTTAAAAGTTTAGAGCAAACGAGTCAATAAACACATGAAACACGGATCTGAATGAGGCTGTTTGGTGAGTGTCTGATGGACAAATTAAGGATTAATTTAAGGATGAATTAAGGTGATTTAAGGGACTGTTGTTTCACTCTGAATCACGTATTCACAGCAGCGAACACATCATCTCCAGCTGAACGCAGCACGTTAACGTCGTGGAGTTGAAGTACTTTGGGCTCTAAGTAAACATTTCCAGTTAAGTGGAGTTTAAGTTAGTGATGCATGAAGACTCTGAACCCAACAACAGGAAGTGACCACTGCTTCCTTGTTTCCCAGTTAGTCATTAATTAATCTTTAAGTAATAAATGATGTTCGTCACTTTCATTGTGTTTGCTTCAAACTGATGTGAGTCGTGTGTTTACAGGGTTTAAGAATTGTTTGTTTCCCTCGTTTAAAGTTTCACTGGCTCAGCTTCGACCTCGAGCACCGAGTGAAAGAAACGCCGAACAGACGGAGGCTGGTGTTCAGACAGAGCCCGGAGCTTCGATGTTTCCACTGATCCATGACAAGATGAAAGAACGTCAGATTCATTAAATTGATTCATTAATCAATAATCAATCATTAACCACTCCGCAGGTTCATCGGCAGAGACATTTGTTTTTATATCAGCAGCAGGTGAGCTGACTGGATTACCTGACTCCGCAGCCCGGCTGTGATTGGACGATAGTGCAGCTCTTACCTGTCTGCGCCGTCGCCGCTGCCACTGTCAGCAGGAAACAGGAAATCAGTGCCCAGAGCTGTCCCATTGCTGAAACTGCTCCTCCGCGGAAAAACACGGTTAGAACACGGCGAGAAGTTAAAGCGAAGCTTCAGACGTGGAGCTGACGCTGAGGCGAGCAGCAGAATGTGGTCTGAGCCGCCGCTGCCGCCGCCGCCGCCTCAGCTGCAGCTGCTGTTAATGTTTAACTCGGAATGACTCACAGGAACAGCTCTTATCTGTTTACAACCACACATGCACGCACGCACACACACACACACACACACACACACACACTGGATCTATGAGCCACTTCCTGCTCCGCCGCCACCTCTGAGCCTCTTCACTGAAGTTTGAACAAATAAAGGATCTTAAACAGTTTTGGTTCTAACAACGCGCTCCACAGCTTCACTCTCACACAGATGAAGAGTTATGATTCAATTCATCACCAAACATCAAACATATCACTGTTTCCACTGCCAACAAACTTTTAAACTCAGTGTTTTATTTGTTTATCTGTGATGAAAGCAGTTTAAACGTCTGCAGGTAAATTATCGGCTTTCAGCCCTGAGCGGTGTCTGCAGGCAGCTTGTTTCCCGCCTGAGAGGCAGAATTCAGGGCAAAGACATTGGGTCACTCGCTACTTCCTGTTAAATGCTGACTCAGAGCTGCAGGTTGGAGCTCGGACAGTCATAGGATATGCTGAACAATGCTAACGCATGCTAACTGGTGCTAACTAGCTTAAACATCAACTCTCTAGCCTGTAAACACACACAGTGCTGCATTTCACAATAAGCCGAGTGAACCGTGACGCGCCCTCTGCAGAGACTCGTCCTCTCACACGTTGATCATCAGCTTCAGCTGGTGGGGGATGTCGCGGGCAGCCTGCTGATCTGTCTCAGCTGGGTTTGTCGTGAACATCAGGCTGTTTTAACGTATGATTCATGTTGTAAAGAGGATTCACTGAGTGTTTATGATTGATCTGCGTCATCAGCTGGAACCTGGACATCTAAATGATTTTTTCTCATTTGTGTGTAAAAGCCTGCAGGTCTTGGGGGTCCCGGAGGTCCTGGGGGTCCTACAGTATGAGGCAGGTGGAGGAGGGTTTGGCTCTGAGCATGTTAGTGAGGTTCAGGTTGAACTGGGCTGGGTTGAAGTCCTGCAGGTCGGACACGGAGCTCTCCTGCCCGTCCTGGTTCTTCTTCCTGGAGGTGACCCGGTACTGGGCCTTGACGTTCCTCAGAGGGTTGTAGTCCGGACTGATGTGCTCCGGACAGTGGAACACCTCCCTGATGACGGAGCCGTGCTGGGTCAGCGCCACAAAGCCATTCCTGAAGGTCACCATCCTGACGACGGGGGAGTAGACATACTGAACAAACAGCAGGTTTCCTGAAACAGAGAGACGACCGAGGTGACGGACTTGTTCTCCTGATGCTGAAGAAGAAGGCGTCAGAACGTACCTGTAGCCACGTCCCAGACTCTGATGGTTCGGTCCTGAGAGCCTGTGAAGACGAAGTGGTCGCTCTCAGAGAAAGCGGCAGAGAGGACGCCCTCGAAGAAGAAACCCTGAACATCACAAGAGAACAGACATCAGACAGTCCCATTTAACATTCACACGATGAAACTGCTGCAACCTGCTGATACAAACATTTCATCTGTCTTTATATTTAACATCAGTGCATCAGTAAAAACAGCTGCAGGTTCAGTGTCTGGTCTGTGTAACTGGACCCAGTTTGCAGGTCTGTGGTCGCTGTGTCAGACCTTGTACTCCATGGTGTGATCCAGGACCAGCGGGTCCAGGGCCCACAGCCTCTGGACGGCGTCCTCGGAGCCCACCAGAGCGTGAGTCCCCCAATTACTGGCCGTCACGCAGGTCACTCTGCTGCGATGAGGCTCTAGGTCGGAGCCCCCGCTATCGCCGCCGCTGAAGTCGTGCAGCTTCACCTCCCCGCAGCTGGTCCCGTACAGCAGCCTGCGGTTGGACAGCAGCGCCATGGAGGACAGTGGGGCGTGGAGGAATGACAGGTGGAAGCCCACCAGAGGCCCCTCCACCGTGGGGAAGCTGTCTCTGGTGGTGATCTCGAACAGACTCACCGAGTCCTCGTAAGCCACGGCCATGTGCTTCTCCTGGGAGCCGACAGCGAAGCAGAGCACTCTGGAGAGGCTCTCCCGAGGCGGGATGCAGAGCGTCTCCTGGGGCAGCGCCAGCGGGTAGATGAGGACGGTGCCGCTGGTCAAGCCGCAGAGCAGCAGCCGTTTGTGCTGGGCCAGCTCTAGACAGCAGACCTCAGCAGAGACCGCCAGGCGCTCCGAGAGCTCGCCTGCAGGGAGACGCAGGAGGTGTCAGAGCTGCAGCCGCTGGAGGCTCCACGTTAACACGTAGGTCGTTAATTAGGTGTTAGCTCTGACCTGTGCGGTTGCTCCAGCTGATGACGTCCGTCTGGCTCTGCTGGCGGACGTAGTAAACGTGGTCGGCGTCCTTGGTGACGGTGACGTGGGCGCAGCCTGCGGGGATGTGGGCCGTGGGCTTGTGGCGGGTGTCATACTGCAGAGTCCACAGACGGACGCAGGCGGCGGCGCTTGAGCAGGAAACCACCAAGCCGTTGTGGAGAAGGACTGAGGTGACGGGAGCGTCTGAGCCACAGAGAGCGTCCAACAGAGTGCCAGTGGTCACCGACCAGATCTGACGGAGACGGACACTGCTGAGGTCGAACAGTTTACTGTGAAGCAGCGGCAGGTAGAGGGCTTTTAATCTGAAATCACGGGACGGTGTTTAGCTGATGATTAGCTTTTATTTTGAAGAACCTGGGGGACTTTTATTGTGAAGCAGCTGATGGACTATGAAAGTGCACGAAAGCTTTTAATTTGAAACTGCTGTATGGGTCTTCCCTGTGAATGTGTGGAAGTCTGTTAACTGATGCTAAGCTAACTGGATTAGCTCTGAGTGTGAATCAGCTGCACAGACGTGTCCTCTGTGCTGCAGGTATCAACAGCAGAATCAGAGCCTGAAACCGTTTCTCCTCAGCACCTCGCCGTCTACTCTACCGTCTGCACCGTGTCGTTTTACCCGTATGAGTTGGTCGGCAGCTCCGGAGACAAGCAGCCGACAGTCGGAGGAGACACAGGCGGACAAAACGCTGTCGTCGTGCTGGAGGTCGAGGAATCTGTCCACAGAGTCTGAGTCGAAGTTAAAGAGGCTCAGAGTGCGATCGCTGCCTGTAGGTGACACAAACACAGAGTAAAGACCGGCGTCATCGACAACAAGACAACCCCGCTGCAGATTTCTGCTTCCTGTTTCCTGTTTCGACCTGAAAAAGGCTGAATGGTGAAAACTGAGCCGATAAAGCGTGAAGAGGAAAAGTGAGAAGGCGGTGTTCGAACCTGCAATCAGGATGTTCTCATCCTCAGACGCTGACAGCAGAGACGGGACCAGAGTAAACTCGACGGACGTTTGTCTCCCGGTCCTGGAAATCTGCAGACAGGAAGCTGAATATCAGCGTGGGTCACGATGCTCAGGCACCTCTGATGTGAACTTGAGTAAATGTACTCGATTACTGGTTGAAACCTGCCTGATGGAGGAATCCTTCCTTAGAAACCGTCACCACTCTGCTGTGTTTCGGCAACGTGATTGAGCTCACAGGAGTCAAACGCCCGCCTGAGTCGTCCAGCTGAGTCTCCACCATCTGAGTCCCACTGACAGGATGACAGATTCGGATCAGACCAGATCCGGACACAGAAACCACAGAATCCTCCAGAACTCCCAGAACCACCGAGGCCTCATCGCTGCTGCTGACCAGCTTGGTGCCGTCCAGCTTCCACACCTTCACCTGGAACAACAGTGAGACCTGATCCTGAACCAGGAGTATGGAACCTGTGCAGGTGAACTGGATTACATGTTTCAACTCATGTCAAGATCACATCAGGGTCACGTTCCATCAGTGGAACCTCAGGCTTGCAGGACTTGCAGTGGTACCTGTGTGCAGGTGTAAACAAAGAGCAGCTGCCTCCGCTCAGACAGGTGGAGGTGTACTGACGAAGGGGTGGAGTCAACAGGCACCGCCTCCTGGATGCAGAGAAGCTGTTGGCCGTTCATCAGGCTCCACCTCCTCAGAGAGCCGTCGGCAGCCAATGAGAGGCAGTGGGCAGAGCTGTCAATCACTTTGACGGACAGGACCGCACCTACGTGACACAGAGTAGACAGGAAGTTGTTGTTCAATTCAATTCAATTCAATTTTATTTATCTAGCACCAATTCACAACAAAAGTCATCTCAGGGCTCTTTACAAACAGAGCAGGTCTAGACCACACTCATTACTGTTAGTTACACCCAACAGTTCCACCATGAACAAGCACTTGGCAACAGTGGCAAGGAAAAACTTCCTTTAACAGGCAGAAACCTTGGGCAGATCCTGGATCAGGGTGGACGGACATCTGCCTTGACCGGTTGGGGGGAAAGAGAGAGAGAGAGACAGAGAGAGAGAGAGACAGGAGGGGGAGAGAGAGAGAGAGAGAGAGGAGGGGCGATAGAGAGAGAAGATACATCTTGTTGCAGACAGAGATACAGGAGTACATAACTTTAGATGAAAACTAACAGAATGGTAGAACAACAACTATGGCAACTATTTACAGTACAATACAGAATAATGATAATAAGTGGCAGCAGAGGACACGGGGCAGGTCGGTGGAGCCACAGGTCAGATGTTCAGCTCTGGAGCCACAGGTATCTGTAGAGAGGTACAGAGAGAGAGAGACCAGAGAGAAACAAGCACAGTACTAGGGGAGAGAGGACACAGAGTTAATGGTTAATCTGTGATGGTTAAAATGAGTTTGAGGAGAGAGAGGGGAGAGGAGGAGTGTGGAGACCATCATGGGATGTCCCCCAGCAGCCTCGGCCTATAGCAGCATAACTAAGGGGTGGCATGGAGGGGTAGTTTAGACTAAGGGTGTAGTTCACATGGTAACTAGAGCTAGCTGTAAGCTTTGTCGAACAAGAAGGTTTTCAGCTTTACTTTAAAAGTAGAGAGGGTGTCTGGCTCTCGGACCCAGACTGGCAGCTGGTTCCACAGGAGAGGAGCCTGAGAGCTAAAGGCTCGGCCTCCCATTCTACTTTTGGAGATTCTGGGAACCACAAGCAAACCTGCACTCTGGGAGCGAAGTGATCTGTTGGGGTAATAGGGACTTAGCATCTCATTGATGTACAATGGAGCTTGGCCATTAAGGGCCTTGTAGGTAAGAAGAAGGACTTTAAAATCTATTCTGGACTTTACAGGGAGCCAATGAAGAGAAGCTAAAACTGGAGAAATATGATCTCTCTTGCTAATTCCCATCAGAACCCTTGCAGCAGCATTTTGGATGAGCTGGAGGCTTCGCAGTGAGCTAGTTGGACAACCCGACAACAAGGAATTACAATAGTCCAGCCTTGAGGTAACAAATGCATGGACTAGCTTTTCGGCATCACTTTTGGACAGGATACTCCTAATCTTAGCTATGTTGCGCAAGTGAAAGAAGGCAGTCCTAGTGACCTGCCTAATATGGGACTGATAGGACATATCCTGGTCAAATATGACTCCCAGGTTCCTCACGGTAGAACTGGAGGCCACAGTAACACCATCCAAAGTGACTGCGAGGTCAGATAACCTGTCTCTGAGGTGTTTAGGCCCAAACAAAATCACCTCAGTTTTGTCTGTATTTAGAAGCAGAAAATTATAAGTCATCCAGGCCTTAATGTCTGTCAGACATGTCTGAAGTCTGACTAATTGATCTGTTTCTTCTGGTTTCATAGATAAATATAGGTGTGTATCGTCCGCGTAGCAGTGGAAATTTATGTTGTGCTTCCTAATAATATTGCCTAGGGGAAGCATGTATAGGGAGAACAACAATGGTCCAAGCACAGAACCCTGTGGAACTCCATGATTAACCTTTGTGTGCACGGACGAGTCGTTATTAACATGGACAAACTGGAATCTGTTGGATAAATAAGATTTAAACCAGCTTAGTGCTGTTCCTTTAATGCCAATGACATGTTCTAGTCTCTGTAGTAGGATATTGTGATCGATGGTGTCAAATGCAGCACTGAGGTCTAGCAGGACAAGTAAAGAGACAAGGCCATTGTCAGAAGCTATTAGGAGGTCGTTGCTAACCTTAACCAATGCTGTTTCTGTGCTGTGATTTATTCTAAATCCTGAATCCTGAAATGCTTCAAATAAACTGCTCCTCTGCAGGTGATCACATAACTGATCAGCCACAGCCTTTTCAAGGATTTTAGAAATAAAGGGGAGGTTAGATATTGGTCTGTAGTGCGCTAAAACACCAGGGTCGAGAGAAGGCTTTTTGAGTAGAGGTTTGATGACAGCAACCTTAAAAGCCTGTGGAACATAACCTGTTAGTGATGACAGATTGATCTGGTCTAATATAAAAGTGCCAATCAGGGGCAAAACATCTTTGAGAAGACGAGTTGGGATGGGGTCCAAAAGACAGGTTGAGGGTTTGGATCTAATGATTGTTGAGGACAGTTCAGTGAGATCTATAGGAGAGAAATGGTCTAGAGATAAATTAGGGCCTGCAGACATTTCAGGGGCCGCTGCAGATGACACACATGGATCTCTAACAGTTGAAGAGAGTGCGTAATGAATTTTTTCCCTAATATCTTTGATTTTACTAGTAAAGAAATTCATAAATTCATTGCTGCTGAGAGCTGAGGGAATAGTTGGCTCAACAGAGCTGTGACTCTTTGTCAGCCTGGCTACAGTGCTGAACAGAAACCTGGGGTTGTTCCTATTTTCCTCTATTAATTTGGAATAATAGGCAGTTCTTGCCTTACGCAGGGCTGATTTGTATGTTATAATACTATCTTTCCAGGAAAGGTGAAATTCTTCTATATTAGTGGATCGCCACTTCCTCTCTAACTTTCGTGAGGACTGTCTTAAAGTGCGTAACTGTGTGTCAAACCAGGGAGCTAGCTTCCTCTGCTTGATGGCTTTCTTATTCTGGGGCCACATTATTCAGTGCTGTGTGCAGTGTAGCTGCAGTATTATCAACAAGATAATCTATATGTGCTGGATTAGTAGTTAGGCTGCTACCCTCTGTTGTAATGGCACGTGGCATAGAAACCAAAAGAGACGGAATAACTTCCTTAAATTTGGAAACAGCATTATCAGAGAGACACCGACTGTAGGTAGTCTCCCTGCCAAATGCTGAGAAGTTCATAATTGTGAACTGAAATGTTATTAAAAAATGGTCAGATAAAAGAGGGTTCTGGGGAAACACTATTAAACGTTCAGTTTCTAAGCCATATGTCAAAACAAGATCGAGGGTGTGATTAAAGCAGTGAGTTGGTTTGTTAACGTTTTGAGAAAAACCAATTGAGTCTAAAACTAAGTTAAAGGCATTCCTAAGGCTGTCATTGGTGTCATCTACATGAATGTTGAAGTCACCCACTATGATTACTTTGTCTGAGCAGAGCACTAGTTGAGATAAGAAGTCAGGGAATTCAGATAAAAACTCTGAATAAGCAGCAGGCGGACGATACACAACCACAAACAGAACTGGTTTCTCTGATCTATCGTTAGGGTGGCAGAGACTGAGAGTGAGGGACTCAAACGTTTTAAACCCAGGCTTAGGTCTGGGATTGATTAATAAACCTGAGTGGTAGATTGCTGCCACTCCTCCTCCTCGGCCTGTGCTTCGAGGAATATGGTGATTAATGTGACTGGCAGGGGTCGACTCATTTAAACTAATGTATTCTTCTTCCTGCAGCCAGGTCTCAGTAAGACAAAATAAATCAATGCAATGATCGGTAATCAAATCATTTACTAACAGGGATTTAGAGAGAGATCTGATATTTAATAATCCACATTTTGTTGTTCTTGTTGTTGTTTATTATCAGTCTTGTTTACAGACGCACCTGTGTGTCCCAGCAGCGAGTGTACGAGCTGCTGCTCAGTGAGGCTCCAGACCGCCACCACGCCGTCATCTGACCCCGCAACCAGAAGCTCCGCCTCCATGCTGACGTCCATGCAGAGAACACCTGCAGACACGAGGACAGGTGATACCTGCTGCGTCTGCACCCGCCACACCTGATAAAACTGAAACACCTGAGCAGAGCGTCTGACCTCCCTGCAGTCCCGTCAGCGTACCGTGCAGCGCCCCCCCTGGCTGCTGCAGGAAACTGCATTTGGGGACGAGGACGGGCTCCGGACACGTCAGCAACCACTCCTCACATTGGCTACACAGCCGACCAATCACAGAGGGGAAGGGTGTGGCCAGGGCGCAGAGTCGGGCCAGCAGCTCGGTGTAAAACAGAGACATGTCTGATGCAGAAAAAGATTCATTTCACATTTCAAACCTTTTAATTTTCATTCAAATATTTTGTTCCTAAAGTTATTTTTTATACTTCTCAGAAGCAAAACTGACCCATGTGACCCTCCAGGAAGTCCAGACTGGGTTTCATCAGGACCAGAGTGTCCCGGACCAGTCTGGTCTCAGTGCAGTCCATGTACTGGGAGCCCTGGTCCAGGTCCTGGATCACAGCGGACACCCCGCACACCCGGCTCTTACAGTAGAGCCACTCAGCGCTGCCTGGAAAACAGCTGAGGTCAGACTGAGGTCGGCCAACAAACGGGGACGACACACAAAAACAGACGAGTCGGCAGTAAAAATTAATCAATTAATCAATATTAATTATCAGTAACTATTGATTAATGACTTTTCTCTGTCTCAGCACAAACCACTTTTCATCTGCACGTTGATAAAAACTGATTCATTTTCCACATTCAACCCACACGCACACACACCCACACACACTCACGCACACACACAGACGCACACACACTCACGCACACACACACACACTGCGAAGATGACGACAACAATCACTTCCGCTCTCAGACAGGAAGCTGTGCAGTAACAGAAAACACTTAATGAGCAGTTAAACAATAAACAAAAGAAATCGTTTATTGGTGATGACCCGGAGTGGTCACCCCTCAGCTTCCTGTTGCCTTTCACAATAAGAGTCTCATCATCGGTCTTGAATGTTTCTGTAAAACTGCAGCTGGAAATGACAATAATTAACACGATACCAATCACTTCCTGTTGCAGCTCGTCCCACAGGCCGGCATGCAGCAGGTGATGCGGCAGCTCCTGGAGCTTCCTGATGTTAGCCAATCCTGGAGCAAACCACAGCGGCTGGGGCGGGACCTGTGGCAACCGATCAGAACACACCGTGAACCTGGCGGCCAGGAAGTCATATGGTAGAGACATGGGAAGCGTTGTGCTGTATTGTCACGGTGACAGTCGTACCTTTCTGTCGGAGAGGAGCAGCGACAGGCCCGGCAGAGCCACCGGCTTCAGCTTCCCCGACCACCGACCCAGGAAGTACTCCGCCAGGATCCTGAGGCTCCGCCCTCGCCGTTCTGATGTCAGATACCGAGCCGACACTGCCTCGCACAGACGCCTGGCACACACACACACACACAGTCAAACATCTGACCTTTGACCTGAGCGACTCTGACCATCGACCTTCGTCTTTACCGGTTGCTGAAGCTGATGGCGGCGACTCCGCCCGTCCAGCGCTCCTCCAGCTGATCCTCCAGGTCCCGCTTGAGTCGAGCCCACAGGAGGGGGGGCAGCCGGATCAACGAGGGGGTGGGAGGGAGGGAGTACCTGTATACCTCTTGGATGACATCATCATCCAGGGACATGACATCACGCAGCTCGGCCTCCAGCAGACCCTCCCTGTGGAGACAGGAAGTTGTTTGTTGCAGTGTTTGTTTCACTCGGTGGAGCTACTGGTTCTCCACCCTCGTAGATTGAACTGATGACGTATCAGCCAATCAAATCACTTCATTTTAAACTATATTTGCATAAGTCGTTGATGTCATCACGCAGACGGCAGCACAAACAACAAAGCACATCAGTTTCCTGCTCAACGCTCAGCAGCTAGTTAGCATTAGCACACAGTTCCCACCTGCTGCCTGAGTTACGTTAGCTCAAGCCCCCTCACCTCGCCAGAGCAATGTATCCTAAGGCTCCGCCCACCAGCTCCTTCCCATGCTTCTCCTCTAGCATCAGGAAGAGCTGTGACATCATTTCCTGTGTGTTCACACCCAGGTGCATGCCAGTGAGCGGGGTGAAGGAGGTCCAGCGTTTGGCTGCAGACAGGATCAGTCTGAGGTGCAGCGGGCAGCCGGTGGACTCGAAGCTCTGCAGCACACCGTCACTCTGCGCGGGCACTAGGGTTCGCCCAGCGGCTCGCAGGTACGACTCCACGATCTGTTTCCCGTTGTCACGAGACAAACGCTCCACTTCAAAGAAACTCCCCAAAGTCTCCAGCTTCAGACGCATGTTAGCAAACGCTTCACTGTTGGTATCCATGGAAACCACCAGGTGGACGTTGGGTGGGACGCTCGCCGGCAGCCAGCGCAGTTTGTGGGCACAATGTTGATCCGACAGCTGATCCAGATCATCCAGGATGATGAGCAGAGTGTTGCCCTGCTGGGAGACCTCGCTCAGGATGTTCCTGAAGAACCTGAGCAGCTCCAGGTGACTGTTGGCCGTCAGTGGCGAGGGCGGAGCCAGACCACATGCCAAACAGATCTGGAGGCAGATGCTGCGGAGGACATGGTCGACATTGGGCCTCTGAGGATGACGAGCTGACAGGAGCCTGATCACCACCACTGCCCCGGGCTCCAGGACGCCGCGCATCTCCTGCGCCAGTTTGCACAGCAGTGCTGTCTTACCCATCCCAGCAGCGCCGTGCACCACCAGCGGGCTGTGATGGACGTTTGTCGACTCCCACATGGCGCAGCAGAGTTTACCCAGCAGCCCCTCCCTGCCGTGGAGACCTCGGCACAGCTCGCTGCTCATGGCGGTGTGCCGGCCAACCTCCTCCTCCACCCAGTCTGAGACTTCCTCCCTTTCCTCTTCAATGCTTCCCCAGATCTTCCTGCGCCGCCCGTCTGCTAACGAGTCGACCGCCGCCCCGATCCTGGCCTTCATCTGCGACACAAACTGCTCACAGACACTGTCCAGGTACTGAGCGTGCTCTTTGCGTTTGGGGTCGATGCTTCCTTTGCTGAGCTCCACGCAGTGCAGGTTGAGAATCTTCTGTGAGGTGGCATAGAGGCGGGACTTAAGGGCGGTGAGGAGTCCCTGAGCTTCTGCATCCAGCAGGCCGTCGGCGGTCAGGTCCATGTACTTGGCGAGACGTTTGGGACCGTCCCTCACCCGCTGGCGGGGAGCCTCTCTGACGAAGAGCAGAGCCGATGGTTCGCCGCCGTCCTGCCACAAACCATGCTCGAACTCTCGCTCTGTGACTGTGGACGAGAACAGGAAGTCAGTCACATGTCACAGATGCTTTGAGACAAAAGACAAACTGTGTCTGACCTGATGTGGAGAACTGTTGTTTCTGCTCTGCTGTGATGTCACCGGCTGCCTCGGCGTCCGTGGCGGCGGAGCGTAGGAGCTGCAACAGTTGAGTCTCTGTGAAGCGCCAGGAGAGGACATTGCTGTCACGCTGCGGCGCGCTCTCAGGTCGGAGGTCACTGTAGTGGGGGAAGTGAGCCGTGATTGGCTGGAGGACGTACATGGGCGGAACAGCGTTGTTATCCTTTAAGAACCAGTGATTCAGCAGCTTGATGCCTTCAGGGTTTTTGGAGAGTTTGGACAAAAGAGTTTCAAACTGCTTCTCTGGGACGAGGCGGGGGAGGGCACGGTGGCCGTACCGGTTCCCCAGCAGAGCCTTTGGAGCCCAGACGCAGGAAAACAAAGAGGAGAAGAAGAACGAACCTCAGTGTTTATCTCTAAAGTTCAACTTTCAATTCCTGCTCGATGTGTGTGAGCTGAACAGACACACTAATGACTGAACACGCTAAGATCATGTGTGCACTGTAAACAACATGACTGGAGGAAGAAGGTGGACTGACGCTGAACGCTGGGCCAGCTGAAATCTTCTTACAGCTGCTGATCTCCTGCAGGAAGACCTCACACTCCTCGTGGTCTCCAGACGTGATGCCTCGAAGGCCCCAGCGCAGATCCACCACCTGGACAGGAAGTGACCTCACCGATCAGTGAGCAGATAATTAATGAAACAGCAGGTCAGCAATCTTAGAGTAAAAGAGGAGATCAGACCTCAAACACCAGTCCCAGGCTGCGACAGAAAGCAAGGGCTTCTGGGTAAGCTCTCTCCAGCAGGGCTCTCCTCTCACTGTTCATATCTGACCACACACACACACACACACAGCTCAGGGACCAATCAGACGACATGAAACAAGAGCATCAAGCTGATCAAATCGATCAATCTGAGCAAGACGTGAAGACAACTTCGCGCTTCCTGACGTTTCGTCCAATCAGCTGCAACAGATTTCAGTAAATTCACTCACGTCCTTCGCCTGTTTGCACCGTGTTTATGCTGTTTCCTGGTACAGACGTTGTTGTTGTTAAATAAATCAAACATGAGAGCCCAGCCCAGAGAGTAACTGAGTACTTTTACTCCATTACATTAGTTTTCACACACTTAACTTTAATATTTCTATGATCCTCTACTTTATTCTTTATTTCAGTCTTACTGTTGTGATGGACAGAGCCAACGAGCTGAATAGGTTCTTTAACAGGTTCAGCACAGGACCCCCTGCTGGCCACCCCACACAGGATCAGACCTCTTCACACCAGACACCACCTAAACCCATGCCCTCTATGCCCCCACCCCCAACACTGCTGAGCACCCCACAGATGACCACACTCTCCCACATGACTGTGATGGTGAGCCAGGTGAGGAGAAGCTCGAGAGACTCCAACAGTGCAAGGCTGCAGGTCCTTTATGCTGTTTCCTGGTACAGATGTTGTTAAATAAATCAAACCTGAGCTGCTTCGTTTCAGACCCAGGTGTGATATTCAGTCCCTCTCTAACGAGGATCATTAACTCATGAGTCTGGATCAGGATTGAGCTCGGGCTCAGGTGCAGGCTGCAGGAACACACTGTGGGGCGTTCAGGTGCAGTCTGACAGAGGATCGTTATAGTTTAATGTTTAAGGAGTGAAACCACTCTGACCTGTGAATGTGGAGCTGATGAACACTCGGATCATGTTGCTCTTCGTCCTCTGAGCTCCGTCTGTCCGTCCTCTCAGGACGTCCTGCAGGCCGACCTCGCCTCCACCTCCTGCTGCTGGACGCTCAGCCATCGTCTTCAACCTGAAACCTTCTCCTTCAGACCACCGCAGTTGTCTGACCTGCTCTCCCTCAGCTGCTCCTCCTGCTCCTGTGAGTTTCCCTCTGAGAGTTTCCTCCAGGACAACCAGTGATCCCTCAGGACCTGCTGCACCTGCAGTTTACCTGCTGGCGCACCTTTCTGCTGTAATCAAATAAAACTGAACTGAGATCAAAACACGACATCTTCTTACCTGAGAGCACATTAATGTCACTGTTCATCACTGCTGATCAGAGATGAGGCATCTGAACGCCTCATACCACCAATCAGTGTTTCATTGGAGACAAACACAGATTTGAATCTATAATAAAACTAAATCTGCTTCTCGTTGTTGTTGTTTAGTGAAAACAGACACAAACAAACAGTTTATTTATGATTTTAAATCATCAGCAGTTTCAGCTTCAGCCTCCAGCTCCAGTTAGGTCTGAGACTCTGAGCTAGGCTAGCAGTTTCCCCTCACTTCCAGTCTTTATGCTGAGCTAAGCTAATCACGTCCTGGAGCAGCCTCACACAGATGTACATCCCAGCTGTAAACGCGCTGATTAGACAGAATATCCCAAAGCTGCTGTGTGTCAGCGTCTTTCCCCGGCGGGCCGGAGCAGCTCACCTGCTCAGCGCTGAACTCACCTGAGTGTTTACTAAGCAGGACCTGCGGGAGTCGGGTTGACCGCCGGGGCCGTCGCCCACAGCTGCAGCTCGGTGCTAATTACAGCGAAGACAAAGGCGAGCATGACGATAATGAGGATAACAAAGCTACAGTAGAGACAGAATATCTGCTACACCTGAGCAGACACACTCCTCCGACATCATGTGACGCATTGTTCAGGTGAGTTTCATCATCGTCTCTGAGCAAAACACTGTGATTCACAGCGGGTTTAACCCAGTTCACTGAAGCAAACAGCACCTTCAGTTACACATTCATCATAAAGCCTCTCTCCAGTCTTCAGACTTTGGTGTTCAGCGTCGTCACTGAGGAACCGGCAATCGAACCGCCAACCCTCTGATCCACATCCTCAGATTTTTTATTGTGGAAAGAGTTTCCCCCCCTCAGGCCTCTGAATGTTGATCATGTGACATAATCTAACATCGAACTGATCAACACTCAGGCTGTGATCTATCAGTTTGACCCGGGAGCTTCAAAATAAAACATCGTGAGCTTTTGGTGAAGAAACAAACTGCATTTAATGTTCTGTTAGAGGGTCAGTGTGACTTGAGAGAAATGAAGTGAAACCAGCGGCTGATGATCACTGACAGGCCACAGGAGATGCAGACTTAAATGCAGGTGCAGCAGATGCAGGTGCAGCAACAGCAGCAGGTGCAGCAGGTGACGGTTGTTTTGGATGAGGGACCTTCTCTCCATCCTGTGGACCTGTTTGTTCTGCAGATTTTTACCTTCAGGCTGTTTTTAAAGCTGCGGACATGCAGCTCCCTGAGGACGTTACATCACCTGCGGCGCATCTGGACCTCCTCCTCCTCAACCCTAACACAGGTGAAGCTTCTCTGTGGACTCAGGCTGCAGACACTGGAGCCTAACAAGGACCAGACACGCCCAGCAGGGGGCTGAGCAGCAGGTGTTAACACCTGTCTGTCAAACACCTTTAATGTGTCCTGAAGCTTAGAGCCGAGACAACTTTGCTCAGGTTCATCACAGCAGCACCTGCTGGACGCCCGAGGAACTGCAGCCCAGAGAGTAACTGAGTACTTTTACTCCATTACATTAGTTTTCACACACTTAACTTTAATATTTCTATGATCCTCTACTTTATTCTTTATTTCAGTCTTACTGTTGTGATGGACAGAGCCAACGAGCTGAATAGGTTCTTTAACAGGTTCAGCACAGGACCCCCTGCTGGCCACCCCACACAGGATCAGACCTCTTCACACCAGACACCACCTAAACCCATGCCCTCTATGCCCCCACCCCCAACACTGCTGAGCACCCCACAGATGACCACACTCTCCCACATGACTGTGATGGTGAGCCAGGTGAGGAGAAGCTCGAGAGACTCCAACAGTCTCAATCATGCATAGTACCGGTTCCTAAGCAGACCACCTCATCTGGTGTAAATGACTTTAGACCAATTGCCCTCACCTCAAATGTCATGAAGGTACTGGAGAGACTGGTTCTGGCTCACCTTGGACCCTTGGTGAAACCGGCTTTAGACCCGCTCCAGTTTGCCTACCAGCCCCATATTGGTGTGGATGATGCTGTCACCTATCTGCTGCAGCGTGCTCACTCTCACCTGGATGGTAGTGGTGGCACTGTGAGAGTCATGTTCTTTGATTTCTCCAGTGCCTTTAATACCATCCAACCTTTTGCTTGAGTGAGAAGCTCATCAGGATGGGTGTCTTCTGGATCGCTGACTATCTGTCAGATAGGCAACAGTTTGTGCGTCTGGCAGACTCACTGTCTGATGTGGTGGTCAGTAATACAGGGGCTCCTCAGGGGACTGTCCTGTCTCCATTCCTGTTCACCCTGTACACTTTCAGTATAACACTGAGTCATGCCACCTGCAGAAGTTCTCTGATGACTCTGCGGTGGTGGGATGTATCAGGGATGGGCTGGAGTCGGAGTACAGGCAGGTGGTGGACAACTTTGTGGAGTGGTGTAACAGGAATCATCTTCTCCTGAATGTAACCAAGACCAAGGAACTGGCGGTGGACTTCAGGAGGACAGGGACCAAAGCTGAGCCTGTTAAGATCAAAGGGGAGGAGGCTGAAGTAGTGGAGCACTACAGGTACCTGGGTGTTCACCTGAACAGCGGGCTGGACTGGAGCACCAACACTGATGCTGTGTACAAGAAGGGGATGAGCAGACTCTACTTCCTGAGGAAGCTCAGATCCTTCAATGTCTGCAGCAGGATGTTGGAGGTCTTCTACCAGTCTGTGGTAGCCAGTGTCCTCTACTTTGCTGTGGTCTGCTGGGAGCAGCATCAGTGCCAGGGACACCAGCAGGATCAACAAACTGATCCACAAGGCTGGACAGGTTGTGGGACGTGACCTGGAGGCGTTTGAGTCAGCGAGGAACAGGAGGTCACTGAACAAACTGCTCTCCATCCTGGACAATCCATCCCACCCCTTCCATGACACACTACAGAGGCGATTTCCAAGTACACCGATTACACTGATGCACACGTCAGAGCTCGGCTAACAGCTACCAAAAAGGAGGAATCAGATGAAAGCGCGTTGCTAGGACTGATGCACTTCAACCCTGCAGTACCGTCTAAATGCAAAGCATGTTGCAGTGAGCACAGACACCGCTGGAGCTGTTAGCACTAGCAGTCCCGGTCCGAGTACGAACAAGAGGTGTCGGCAGCCCAAACTCAATCAAATGACTGGCTTCAGGACCAAAGTTAGTAAGTGTTACAGCCTAATGTACAACATCATTTGTGCTAAGGGTACCTGGAGTTTAAGGGAGATTTAAGCCTGTCAATGACCATTTATATTTCTAGTTGTTTTACCAGAAGAAGAAAGAAGTAGAAATTGCACTTTATGTGCAATTGTTGTTTGTTTGTTTTAACCATTTAAAGTCAATACTGTTCTGAAAAAGTACTTAAAATGGCACTTTAACTTCAGGTCTGTTCAGTTTTGGCCAGGGATAGTTTCTATTTCTTTTTCTACTGTTTTGAATTGAAATCCAGACATTAAAAGAGCTTGAGTTTACAATATTCAAGTCCATTCAAATCCATTTAAATTTAAAAATGTTGCTTTTTGGGGCAAAATGAGATTAATCAAGATTAATTAATTACAAAGACTCTAATTAATTAGATTATTTTTTAAATCAAGTCCCACCCCTAAATTAAATATTATATTAATATTGAATAAATTCTCGGTTCAGATAAACTTTGACACTAACCTGCTGCACAGAGTCGTTAAACATGTGAACACATCGTTAGCTGTAATTATCCTGTGACCGACTGCAGGACTGTGCTGAGGTCCAGGATCTGATCCAGGACACAAACCGTCTGAGGTGATCCACCAGAGGTGCAGGAGTTAAAGTGTCCCCCTACTGCGCTTAATGTTCAATGAATTGGTCTAGGGTCTGGTCTGAGGATCAGGTCTGGGGATCAGGTCTGAGGGTCTGGTCTGGGGTCTGGTCTGGGGTCAGATCTCAGGGTCAGGTCTGAGAATCAGGTCTGGGGTCTGGTCTGAGGATCAGGTCTGGGGTCAGGCCTGGGATCAGGTCTGGGGTCTGGTCTGGGATCTGGTCTGAAGATCAGGTCTGGGGTCTGGCCTGGGATCAGGTCTGGGGGTCAGGCCTGGGGTCAGATCTCAGGGTCAGGTCTGAAGATCAGGTCTGGGGTCAGGTCTTGAATGCAACATGAGACACAGGTGTCGTCACCTCAGATCATTTTATTTTTGCTCCACGTGGCGTCACATGACAGTTTCTAGAAAACCTCAGTCCATTGATCTGTGAATGCTGAGTTGCTGCGCGGGGCGGAGCCAGCTGCTGTAATTGGTCAGCAGGGACACGGCGTGCTAGCTTCCTGCTCCACTGTCAGTCCTTTGCTCAGCAGGAATGCTTCCTGTTTGGGCTCCCGCCCGAGGAACTTCCTCAGCATCTCAGAGGCGTCCTCAGAGCCGCCGGGGCGCAGGATGAACTTCCTGTAGTCCAGACCCACCTGGAGGACCAATCAGAATGTCAGACACAAAGTCCTGCACTGATAACGGCTAACACTTTCCATCCACTTCCAGTGTTTGTGCTAAGCTAAGCTAAACGCTGCTGACCTTGGGGTTCATGATTCCCTCTTGTTTGAAGCGAGCGAAGAACATGTCCATGGAGAACACCTCGCTCCACAGGTACCCGTAGTACTGAGCATCGTACCCGCCAGCCAGGTGCCCGAAGGTCGCCGGCATGTTGGTTCCTGCAGAGACAGATGGAGAGGTCAAAGGTCAAAGAGGTGGGAAAAGCAGCAGCGAGGGGGCGGGTCAGCTGATTCAGACTGAATGATCTCCGACAAACATGAGAGGAGAGGGGGCTGATGGGAGGATGTGACCTGGTGACGCGGGGATTCCCAGGATATCCTGACTGAGGCGTCCGTACTCCTCCGCCGGGTCCAGCCCGTTCCTGGTGTGCAGAGCCTGGTCCACTTTAGCCAGAACGATCTGCCTCAGGTTAAACAGACCTGCAGGGAGAGAGAGTCATGGTTACCATGGCAACAGTCAAACACGTGCTGGCTGAAGGAGTCCAACTTCCTGTCTCATACCCACCGGTGTTGGCGAGGCGGGACTTGATGAGTTTGTCGAGCAGCTCGTCGGGGATGGGGCTGCCGCTCTTGTAGTGCCGGGACATCCTCAGCAGAGGCTCCCGCTCCCAAACCCAGTTCTCCAGCATCTGGGACGGAGCCTCCACAAAGTCCCGCTCCACGTGGGTCCCGCTGAACATGGCGTAGTCCGCCTGCAAACACAGTGACACAGAACCAGTGCTGAACACAGCTCACAGCCAATCAGGACACAGCTTCTCCACAAGTCACGCTTCCCTTCACGCTGACTCCACTGATGCTCTGCGTCTCTGGGTAAACCGGGCAAACATGGCCGCCTCCTCATCCCACTGACACCAGGAAGTTACTTTGGCCATTAAGATGCTCTGATTTTAACTCCCTCCCCCAAAACAGTGACTGTCCAATCAGAGCGCAGCAGCTGTGTTTGTCTTCCTGTACAATGTTGAAGCACATGGAGACTCTCTGTACACAAAGACTGAAGGCTGCTAATGTTAGCATGCTCAGCTAACAGGCTAACTACCTGCGGGAGTGATTATTAATGTTTGAGCAATCAGAGGCGATTCACTGAGTGGCTGCAGACGAGCAGCTGTGACCTTCAGAGCAGCCGACTCTGTAGCCAGCCTTGAATCGTGTGAGCAGATCTAAACTCCTTCAGTCAGTTTCTGATGAGCCTGATGTTAATTAGCTGCAGAGGCTGATTGAACCTCCTCCGTTACATTTAACTAAGTGTTCATCAGCTGCAGCGTGTGCAGTCTCTGCACCGGGATCTGGTTTATCAGCTGACCTCGGCGCACAGTTGGTGCATGACGTGTCCGAACTCGTGGAAGTACGTCTCCACCTCGTCGTGCTGCAGGAGCGATGGTGCGTCCGCTGTCGGCTTGCTGAAGTTGGCCACCATGGCGGCCACCGACATCTGCCGCGTGCCGTCGGGCAGCAGGCAGCCGGGCTGCAGACCGAAGCAGGCGGCGTGGCCATACTTCCCCTCTCTGAGCAGGAAGCAGAGGAGACAGTGAGGACATCTGACACCGCCACGCCTTCACCCAAACACACAGGCCGAGCCCTCACCTGGGGTATAGGTCCAGGTAGAACTGGCCGACCACCTGACCGCTGCTGCGGTCCTTCACGCAGTACAGAGTGACGTCTGGGTGCCAGACCGCTGCCCCGTTCACCAGCTCAAAGGACAGACCCAGAAGCTCCTGGTAGATGTCCAGCAGACCCTGAGTCACCACCTCCATCGGGAAGTACTCCTTCAACAGGTTCTGGTCCACAGCGTACTGGGTCTCCTCCACCTGGGAGGAGGAGCAGGAGGAGCAGGATGCAGAGGAGGAGGAGAATCATCTATTCAGTCTAGTTCCAGTTCATTTGCAGATCAATTAAACTTTAATTTGCTGTATTGATCGATAACTGACAGTGGAGCTGCTGGAGTGTGTGTGTGTGTGTGTGTGTGTGTCTCAGCTGTGCCGTCTCACCTGGGTCATGAAGTAGCGGGTGTCCCAGGCGTGCAGCTCCCCGTTGAAGGGCAGACTTCTCTTCTGACACTCCTTTTCCTTCAGCTTGAGGATGACGGCGCGCTCTTCATCACCCAGAGGCTTCAGCTTACCGGCCAGTTCCTCTGAGACACCACAGAAGAAGAAGAGGAGACGAGGGTCAGGACGGAGACGTCTGTGTGTCTGCTCTGAGGGCAGAATGTGGATGTGCTCCCAGCTGAGCTCCCTGTCTCGTTATAAACGTGAAATCTGGCTGCTGCAGGTTTTCTCTCCTCGAACACCCGTGCTCAGTGCACAGACCACAGATCTGCTGTTTTACGCTCTGGTCATTAACGGTCTCCGCTCCAATCAGAGCTGATTTGACTCCATGTTGGTTTTGGTGTTGGCGTTCTGCAGGACTCACCCAGGAAAGCCGCGACCTTCTTCCCGGACTTGGCCATGTTCATCTCCAGGACAAAGTCGGCGTGAGTACTGAAGCCGAGCAGAGAGCTCTTCTGAGCCCGGAGCTGCACCAGCTCCTTCAGGATGGCCGAGTTCTCCTGAGAACACACACACACACACACACAGACATGCACCCACGCACGCACACACACGCCTGATTTTAACTGGATTTTCTCCACTTCTGTTCAGTCGTCCCGACCTTCTTGTCCCACTCGGTGACCCGTAGTGTCTCACCTCCTTGCAGCGGGAGTTGAAGGCCTCCTCCAGCTTCCTGCGAGTCTCTGGGACGTAGCACTTCTTCATGGTGGGGAAGTAATGAGGATACTTGAGCGTGACCTTCAGCTTGTCTCCGTCCTTCTCCAGAGAGCTGAGGAAGTCCTCGGGGAGGCCGCCTGAAACAAAAACCATGTCAGAGGAGGAGCAGAGAGGAGCAGAGGGAAGAGGGGAGCAGGAGGAAGAGTAGAGGAGCAGGGGGGCGAGGGGCCAGCTGCAGAGAGGAGTAGCAAGAAGGGAGAGAAGAGCAGAGGAGCATGGAGGAGGGAGAGGAGCGTGGGGGGGTTCAGGGAGGAGCAGCAGCAGGAGCGGCTGGAGGAGAGAGGAGCAGCAGGAGCAGAGCAGAGGAGCAGCAGGAGCAGAGGAGCAGAAGAGCAGCAGCAGCTCCGGGGACTGACCGAGCTCCTCCCGGCTGAAGGACAGGCTGGTGGTGTCTTCGTTGAGGTTCTTGTTGAAGTCGATGCAGAGGCTGCTCAGCTTCTTCTTGATGGTCTTGATCTCCTGTGACCACAGAGACGACACACGCTGTTCACAGATCAGTGTTATTGATCAACTGCCGATCGGCCGCCTCGTTCTCTGTGGGGATCGGTGTTTCCTGCAGCTCGTTAGGATCAGGATCAAACACGATCAGTTAATCAAACTGATCAATCATCATAACACTACTGATTAACAAAGGGTTAACTGACTAATGGCTGCAGGACACCTGTAGTGATTAATAAGGAGTCAACACCAGGACAGGAAGCCATCTGTTAACACACTCTGAGGAGCTGATCACCTGACTCTTCACTGACGTCACGGTTTGTTCTGAGGCTACAGTCAGATTTAACGTTTAAAGGAAGATAAACATAAATAAACATGAGACAGCGGTGTGTGAATACTACAGCCGCCATCACCTCCTGCGTCTGTCGTGGCAGGTGGAGGCCGTTCCTCTTCCCCAGTTTGATGAGTCGCTCCATGTAGCGTCTGGACTCTGCTGTGAGGCTGTCGCCGTCGATCTTCTTCTGCAGACAGAAACCAGAAGGAACCTTCAGACACTGACCCGGGCTGCAGATCCTGACAAACTGAAAACTGACTTCACCGCTAAAACCCATCAACCAATCATCTCTGCATTCGTCGGCTTCTCTGTCCTCTAATTGGACGGCAGCCTGCTCTCTGTCGTCTCACCTCCAGAGCGACGATCCTCAGGTACACGTCCTCCCTCATGCTCATCTCCACGTCGAACTCAGACAGACGCTTGTCAGCGTCAGTGCTTGCCGCTCGGACCTCCTTACTTGGAGACACATGCTGTGGGAAGTCCAACATGTTCCTCTGGACTGAGACACAGGGGGCGGGGTCAGGTGTGAAGGGGTGGGGTCAGGTGTAAGAGAGGGCGGAGACAACACACCAACATCAGTTTGTTCACATCCAACAGCAGCAGCTTTTCATTGTTGATTATAATTAATTTTAATTTACAAAATAAACATTAGCATAACAGTAGCTAGCATGACGTTAGCTAGTAGCATGTTAGCTAACATATGTCAAATGATTGACCAGATATCTGCTGCTGTCATATCTGAGGCTTCTCCTGTTTACTGGAGCAGTGAACGGTGCATGAGAGCATTATGGGATGTTGATGACTGCTCCAGGTATCAGTCGGTGTTACCATGGAAACTGAGTAATGGCATGTTAAACCATTTGATTCAGATTGAAAAATGCCTGAAAATCTAAATGAATGGTCTTGAATGGACTTGTCCAGGATCAGGGTTTAATGGAGTCTGACGCTGAGCCCATTAAACCCTGATAAAGAACAGCTGATCGAGCATTGTCCCTCCATAACGCGATGGAGCAGTTTGTCATTTGGAGCAGCTTTGCTGTTTCAGTGTCTCGTCATTCAAACATTTATCTTGTTAATTAATGAGAAACTGTCCAAATTCAGTTGATTTCATCACTAATCAACAACAAACAAACCTAATAAACAGATGATTAATTGATTTATGATGGCAAACGAGTTTCTGGTGTCTCCTCCTGCAGCAGTGGAGGTGTTGGAGGTGTTTACAGCTGCCTCCACACAAAGCCTCCGTCTCTATTGTTGTAGTAGCAGCAGCAGCAGCAGCAGCAGCAGCAGCAGCAGCAGCTGGTTCAGCTGCTTTCTCTCCAAACTGCTGATCAGTCTTTACCAACACTGACTGATTCTGCTGACTCACAGCTTTCCTGCAAAGCGCACAATGGACAACCAACCTGACCGCGTTGTCAGGTTCATGCCGCGTTTCAACGCCCCCCCCATTCACACTCAGTGTCAGTCGAGTGGACACAGTGCAGAAATATCTGGAGCGATGAAAACAACAACAGACTCTGAGGCCACCGGTGACGCTGCTGCATGAAGGAGAGAGAAGGATCAGTCCGCTCACATGAGCTGTGTGTGTGTCAGGACTGTACGAAAACACCCTCTGAGGAGGATCCATAACACCGCTTCAAGGACACTCAGACTTGTGAGAACACAAATGTGTCTGATGTAAAAACCTGATTACAGCCTGTTTTGTTTACTGACTGTTTATCTTCTGAATTGAAACGTCAGCACAAGATTATGAAAACTCAGATATCAGAGGGTCCTTGAACACATCACCATGAACAAATCTGAAAACAGCGTGTGCACTTGAAGGCACCTTCACGCAACAATATTTGTCTTTAACAACTATAAACCTCAGGCTGGGGGGGCACGTGGAGCTGCTGTTTGGCGTCATAGCTCTCTCTCTGGGAAACTCTGATTTCTGTTTTTCATCCCCTGCTTGAGAGACTCAAACATCCTCAGAACATGTGACCTCACCGGTGTACTCGACCTCCACGTCAGCAAGGGCCTTCAGCGTGTTCTCAAAGGTGACGCTCTCCAGGTCCAGGGCTCCCACGCTGTCGTACACCTTCTTGGTGTTGGCGATGAGTTTGTCAGAGAGCTGCTCGATCTGCTCGGGTGTCAGGTCCCAGCAGAGCCGGTTCTTAGAGCAAACCGGCACCAGGCTGCCAAACACCACCTCACCTGGGACGACAGGAAGGGACAAGAGCCGTGAGGAGAGAACAAGACAGGAAACAACAAAGCAGGTCAGCAGAAGAACAGTGTAACCCTCCAACTCTGCCAGGATGAAGAAGCAGCGCAGATATTTGCTTTAATGATGAAAACATATTTTTAAATCTGAGACATTACACATATCTGAGGCCTGCTAACCTCCTGTGGATTCTATCAATGCCTGAATATACAATAACAGATCAATAGCAGGTGTTTATATTGGATTAAACAGTGTCCGGTCCTCCCTGCAGGAAGCTCTGTGGCTCCACACACTTAGAACCTGAACTCTGCTGCAGAGACTCATGGTGTTAAACTCTGTTCATGTCAAATGCATCACACTAACTGCAAACACAAACCATTACACCTTATATGAACTGTATACGAACATTACAATCCATTTAACGTGTAACACAGCAGATACCGGTATAATCCACTCAGAATTTCACTTCAATCAGCATGTGTTTATCTGCTTTATCAGACGGATCAGAGCTGTGCCGGACTCATGAGCAGAATGAGATAATTCAGTAAAGATATTAGTTTGTGTGTAATGAGGTGATGTGTCTGAGAGAAAGCAGCTTTATTTTTTAAATTGACAGATTTTTAAATGGAGTTCAGTTCGTTAATCGGTAATCTCCCTGTAACCCCAGCTGTCAGTCTGAGGCTGAGATTTATAGGAACAGCAGTTAGCGGCGGCTAGCTGAGTGAATGAACAGGCAGCTAGCAGCTAACACGCTAACATACTACACAAAACAGGAGCCAGAGCGGCAGAGAAACGAGCCACAGTTATAACACACCGGCTTTCTCTTCGTTATTACATATTTACCCCGACTGTTAATGTAGAACCTGGAGTATTTTAATTAACTGGGTCAGGCACCAGCCCACAGAGCAGCTGCTACGCTAGCTAACGTTAGCCTGAACAGACTCAGAGATCAAAGCTAATTAACTGTGACTGCTGACAGACGCTGTCAGGGAGGAACCATGGCGGCCACGGAGTGGACTTTATACAAAAACGACTCCGTCGCATTAAAAACATGAGAAGAACGCTCACCTGTCGGCCCCATGATTCAGGTATTGTTCGTTAGGTCCGTGTGGTTAACTGTCACAGAGCTCAGTGAAGGAGGATTAAAGCGGATACACGAGGAACATTGAACTTCCGGTCATACACTTAAAAATAAAAGCCTCGTAAACCCGACAATGTTACAGAATGAGAATGTAAACAACGGGGACACATGGGCAGAATAAGATTTGGTTATCATACATATCATATTTAAATGAATTAAATCTATAAGTAATGAAACCTAAACTCTTAATATTTACATAACACGGTAAACTGATGAAAAACAACTTGCCAGCTATAAATCTTAATTGACTGATCTTTTTCCTAATATTGTCATTATTATTATTAACAGAAGTAGACATTAATGCCAATGAATCCATAATGGTTACACTCCTTATAGATTCACCCTCTCACCTGCATATTAATGAGAACTGCATTACATTCATGTTCAGTCCAATAAGGTTTATTCTCCACAGTTTCCTTCAGGACCTGGAAACACCTCACTGTCCATGTTGATCCCTGCCGAGCAGACCCCAGGCAGTGAGGGTGGGCCATGGATGTATATATATGTATTCTCAGGATACATCATATATCCAACACTCAGGAAGAGGGTACTGGATGCACCGGGCCAACGCTGGGAGAATCAAATCACGACAACTTTTTTATTCTGAAGGCAACGTTGTCGAATTTTCGGTTTGATCCAGCTTTACAGACAAATTGACGCCGGATATCAACCACACCACGCGGGCGCCTACGTATGACGACACAACTCCGCGACAAGTTAATTAGCTCGCTGAGTGACGGCTACGACTAATCGAAGGAACGGAGTTAAAGACAGCTATCTGTTCCCGGGTTAATCCACAGCCGACACACAGAGACAACTGGTAGGATAACAATTGGCTGTGTTTTCGTGTTATATATTAGACAGCGTCACACTTTTATTCAACACGGCAGCGCCGCTAGAGTCAGCGGGTTGTGATCGGCTAGCTAGCTAGCCGTTAGCATCGTGTCGCTGTGCTGTGGGGCACACGTCACGCCAAGCCTCTTTTCACAACTCTGTTAATACAACCCGACGTTGATTCTGGGTGAAAGGTTAGGCGTGTTAGAACAAAAGTCAGGGCATCTAATCACAGTTAAAAGCCAACATTTAATTCGGCGTATGTTAAACACACCAAATAACCCGTGTTCTGTTATAATTACAGATTTTAGAGGCGAAGTCGCCAGCATTATCACACTCCGTCCCTCCGAGCACCAACCGCATCAGAGGGCAGTAACGTCAGGCAGATTACTCATAGCAAATAAGTAATAAGTTGTTCAGTTGACCTTCTGTCACAATTATCTAATTTCCGATGAATTTATTGATTATTGTTTCTGAAATATATCTACAAATACCATCCACACACCTACTTTCTACTACTGACGCGTAACTCAGCTTTAAACTGTCGAAACTTTAAGTGAAGATTGGTACAAACTTGTTTTAGTTCCGATGGCCAAACGGAGCTGGATGAAACGCAGTGAGCTGATCGGGGAACTGTTTTTGCCTTTTGTCCGCATGCTAGCACAATACGCTAAAAATAGCTAACCAGCCAGCTCTGTTTATAGGATATAACTCCAAGTAAAACATTAAGTGACCTCTTCATAACGAGCCGCGGCGATCTGCTGCCAACAGGAAGCTATTGTCTGCAAACAGTGTCAGCTGTTGTTGTGAGCTTGTTTCATAGTGTTTGAAGATGGCTAGCGTTAGCCGGAAGCCGTTAGCACATTGCTACGGCAGTCATACCGAGTTATACTTAGCCTGAGTTGCTGGAATATTCTACAGGCTAATGCTAAAGGCTAATTCGAGTGTGCTAGCAGTGAGCCTCTGTGTGGGAGTCAGTAGTGTGGAGCAGGTAAAGAGGCTGCTGCAGTGGATTTCACCTGATGTTTATAATTAACAGACGCAGTTACATTCTCCATCTGCATGGCATGTATTGAAATGACAATGAGCTTGCATCAGATGACTCTCCTTCCTGTTCCTGTCACTTGCAGGGTCTCCCTTACTCAGTGAGCACAGAGAGGTCTGAGCCTCCGACACCATGACGGACCACAAGTGTCTCGCCTTCTCCATCATCCAGTTCCTCCATGATCAGCTCCAGTCAGGGAATCTGACCTCAGGCGCCCAGGAGAGTCTGGAGGGTGAGTCCTGCTGCAGCAGGAGGTGCAGGATGTGACAGCGTGTTGTGATATGAGTCTAACTTTGAGTCACAGTCACGTCGCAGCAGCTGAGCTTGTTGATGGGGCATGTTTGCGTTGCTAGAACATCTCTGTGACCTGTCTGTTAAACTGACGGGATGATTGTTGAGTCTTCATCCATCAGCAGCTTCAGTCACCTGTGCAGAC
Source organism: Datnioides undecimradiatus (assembly GCA_008933995.1). Taxonomy (NCBI): domain Eukaryota; kingdom Metazoa; phylum Chordata; class Actinopteri; order Lobotiformes; family Datnioididae; genus Datnioides; species Datnioides undecimradiatus. The sequence goes on from WARS01000082.1 coordinate 149,263, forward strand.
TTCAGCTGTTTGCTTCGAAACAACAATTCAACGAGTGAACAAGCTTATTCCTGTTTATTCAAGCAGAGTTGAACCGTGAGAGCTACTGTCAGGAGAGTCAAGCTGCCTCATGCAAACATTTTCATGTTCTTCCCCTAAAGCTCTCTGTGAGATTTGTTTATTCAAGTTTTTAACATTCACCAAACGCTTTAACTGCACAAACCTGTCGCAATAAACTTGTTTCAACTTGACGGATATCTCCCCTTCACGAGTCAGCGTCCCTGTCTGGGAGATCTCATCAGATTTGACGTCCTGCAGTTGTTGCATGGCATTAACCTGCCCGTTCTGACTGATCTCACTGATTGTGAATCAGAACTCATAGTGTTGGGATCATGATGCCTTTAGAAAATGAGGAGGAGTTACAGTTATTATTTCAGTGTGTCAGGATCATGTTTAATCAATACTTCAGTAATTGTAAGTATTGGATCAGACTTTGTCAGCTGATTGCTGTGATGTAAAAGGTGCCCTGGAGATGAGAACGACCACATGCGAGGATGTGACGGCGTCTATTACTCTGGTTTTTATTCAGCCGATGGCTGCTTCATTGCTGTTTCCTCTGAGTTAAACTGACTTTGTTGTTCTGCAGTTGCTGTTCAGTGTTTGGAGACGGCGTTTGAAGTTTCGACCGATGACCAGAGCCTCGCCGTCCCCATGACGTTACCGGAAATCTTCGCCTCAGCCACAGCCAAGGTACACTGGATTTTCTGGGACACAAATGGATATGATGAGGCTGTGGTGATAGCGGCCATTTTCCAGGAAGTGTCTGACTCACTGTGTGTGTGTGTGTTGCAGCATTCTGCTCAGCTGCAGGTCAACAGCAGCTCCACCCAGAACACCCTCACTGAGGAACAGAGAGCCGAGGCAGAGACGCTGAAAAGTGACGGTAAGACGATGTCGATGATGATGAGGAGGAAGCTCTTTTTCACGGCCTCATCAGGACAGCTCACCTTCTCTGTGGGTTCTTCTCTCCATTTTAGCTCTGTTCTTTGTCTCGTGCAGGAAACGAACAGATGAAAGTGGAGAACTTCTCAGCTGCTGTGGAGTTTTACTCAAAGGCCATCGCTATCAACCCTCAGAACGCCGTCTATTACTGCAACAGGTGAGTGTGTCGCTGCTGCTCAGAAGAAGTCCAGAGTGCAGCAAATAGTAAAATGGGTCAGTTCAGTTCATCACGCTGTGATCTTCATCCACATCCAGTAAAGGAGGAAACATGGTTTCACTGCAGCAAATATGAACCAACACAGAAGGATCCAGACACCACCAAGCTCTGAACACCTGACCTTTGAACCTCTGCTCTGAGGTCACCTGACAGGTCACCTGATCGGTCACCTGCTGTTACAGCTGTGCTGTGGAACTCAGTGTGACCTTTTACTGTGTTAGAGCACTATTTAAACTGTGTGTGTATGTGTGTGTGCAGGGCTGCAGCGTACAGTAAACTGGGGAACTATGCAGGAGCAGTGCAGGACTGTGAACAGGCCATCAGCATCGACCCGAACTACAGCAAAGCCTACGGGAGGATGGGGTAGGAGACCCCTCTGTCTGTCTGTCTGCATGTCTGTCTGTCTGCCTTTCTGTCTCTGTGTCTCTCTGACTATCTACATGTCTGTCTGTCTGTCTGTCTGCCTTTCTGTCTCTGTGTTTGTCTTTCTGTCTCTGCCTGTCTGTCTCTCTGGCTGTATGTCTTCCTGCCTGTCTTCCTGTCTGTCTTCCTATCTCTCTGCCTGTCTGTCTTTCTGTCTGTCTGTGTCTCTCTGCCTGTCTGTCTGTCTCTCTGCCTGTGTGTCTTCCTGTCTGTCTATCTGTCTCTGCCTGCCTGTCTGTCTGTGTCTCTGCCTGTCTGTCTTCCTGTCTGTCTATCTGTCTCTCTGCCTGCCTGTCTGCCTGTCTCTCTGCCTGCCTGTCTGTCTGTCTCTCTGCCTGTGTGTCTTCCTGTCTGTCTATCTGTCTCTGCCTGCCTGTCCGTCTGTGTCTCTGCCTGTCTGTCTTCCTGTCTGTCTGTGTCTCTGCCTGTCTGCCTGCCTGTCTGTCTGTGTCTCTGCCTGTCTGTCTTCCTGTCTGTCTATCTGTCTCTCTGCCTGCCTGTCTGCCTGTCTCTCTGCCTGCCTGTCTGTCTGTCTCTCTGCCTGTGTGTCTTCCTGTCTGTCTATCTGTCTCTGCCTGCCTGTCCGTCTGTGTCTCTGCCTGTCTGTCTTCCTGTCTGTCTATCTGTCTCTCTGCCTGCCTGTCTGTCTGTGTCTCTGCCTGTCTGTCTTTCTGTCTCTCTGCCTGTCTGCGCACCATGGTCACCCTCTGAGCTGTGACTGTTAACAGTGTCTCTTGTGCTCCAGTTTGGCTCTGGCCAGCCTCAACAAACACACAGAAGCAGCCAGTTACTATAAGAAAGCTCTGGAGCTGGACCCCGACAACGACACCTACAAAACCAACCTGAAGATCGCCGAGGAGAAGATGGAGACGTCCAGCCCGGTAAGACCAGAGGAGACCAGCAGGACCTGAGCAGTGATGCCGCTGTGGGTCTGTCCTCATCTGTCTGTCACTGTGTCTGTCTCTCTCTCAGACGGCGGGGATGGGCGGAGTTGATCTGGCCGGTTTGCTCAGTAACCCCGGCTTTATGAACATGGTGAGATGTGACGTCAGCTCTCTGACCTGCAGCATGTTTGTGTGTGTTCACACGTTATCACACGTTAATCACACCGACCGATATTACATATATATAACAGCCACATGCTAGAGAGACGGTCTCAACAAAACCAGAAAGTGGAACTACATTTTGGATCCTGATGGAGCCCGAACAGATATTTAGGATCCTTGTTTGCTGAAAACAGACGTCAGAATATTAGGAACACCTCATCATAACTGCAGCGATGGGCCGAGACTGAAGCTCTTCTTCTTGTTGCAGTCTGATTGAGTTCTTCTGCTGCTCTCTGTATCTTAATTAAGTTTAATTGATAATGTGATCGTGTTTCTCTGCAGGCGTCGTCCCTGATGAGCAACCCTCAGGTTCAGCAGCTGTAAGTACACCTGACTTCCTGTCTGTTTCTTCTTCTCTGCCTTGTCAGGGTTTAACTTCCTGTCTTGTCTCTCTCCCAGGATGTCGGGGATGATGTCAGGAGCGTACGGCGGGATGGGAGGAGGAGGAGGAGGAGGAGGAGGAGGAGGTGGTGGAGGAGGTGGAGGAGGTGGAGGTGCTGCTGCAGCGGCCCCTGGAGCTGCCGGAGCTGGAGATTTATCAGGATTGATCCAGGCGTACGTAACATGCACACACATGCACGCACGCAGCCGCCACATGTCAGCAGGTGTTTGAAGGCCGGCGTGTCTGCTGTCTGTGTTGCAGAGGTCAGCAGTTTGCTCAGCAGATGCAGCAGCAGAACCCCGAACTCATCGAACAGCTGAGGAGTCAAATCCGCAACCGAACGCCCAGCGCAGGAAACGAGGAGCAGCCATGACACCCAGGTACACACACACACACACACACACACACACACACAGGTTACTATCAGTCTGCTCTGATCAGATGACTGATCAACAGTGTACAGAGAATATTAGCATTAATATCAACGTTATGCAGTGGTTAGCTTCATGCTATTAAGCTAACGCTAGCTCACTACCTTCAGTGTAACCAGCTGTAACTGGGCTAGCTGTTAGCTTTAGCATGAACAGGCAGGATGTTGGTAAAGATGCTGCTGTCTGACGTCTGTTCTCCTCTATGTGTGTCAGGTGTGGCGGTGGGTGTGAGGAGGAGGAGGAGAGCAGATCATTTAGAACTCGAAGGACTCAAAGGAAGTTGTTTTTTCTTTTTCTTTGTTCCATCACTGAATATTTCCTGCACGAGAGAGTGAGAGGCCTCCAGCTTCAGCCCGGAGCCATGGGAACGACAAACACCCACTTCCTGCGGCTCTGTGTGGTTTTTAAGAAGAACACGTGGACTTGACAGTTTCACATCAGACACAGATGAATTCCAATAAATCAACCTCCCACAGGAACACGGATCACACAAGTAACACAGCTGAGTCTCAGGCACGCGCCTCTTCTTCAAACAACACAGTGTAACTTCAAATGCAAGTGTGTGTGTGCGTGCGTGCATGCGTGCGTGTGTGTGTGCGTGCGTGTGTGTGTGTGTGTTAAACTCCTCAGTCACATGATGGAGCTGTGAGGAGGCGGCAGGGAGGGAGAAAGTTGTTCAAACAGTCTGAGAATTAAAAAGCATCTCAACGTTTCCTTCGCCTGACGTCTGTTTGATCAGCTCGGTCACTTTGTTTTCTGATCAGCAGTGTAACACAAACAAGGTTTAACCTGAGTTTCATAGTTCACTCACCAGTCAGCAGCACAGGATGAAGTCTTCACTCTAACTGCAGTAAAAGTACTAACCACCTGCTACAAGTATTTACAGTAAAAGTAGTGTCTGCAGTCAGATATAACCGAGTATTTAGAGTACTCATTTACTGTCTCTGTCCTTCTGTATTGTGTCATTAGCTGACGGCACTGTGCATAGAAACGTGGTGACGAGCCCAAAGTGTTCACCGTGAAACACACCAAAGTTTATTATTATATTATTATTACAAACACAGTCACAGCCATCATCAGAACAACTGGTTAGTGAGGTCCTGTCGATCCACTAACTGATGAGTGGAGTACTTTTTATACATCTGTGTTCAGTGTTCATGTGTAGAGTTAGCAAGCTGTCCCATGAATGTAAAGTAATCAGTCTGAGAGAGAACTAAAAAATAAAAAACGGAAATTGATTTTAAGACTCATGAGATCAGTTTAACGGACGGTGAGGGGATAAAGGATCTGTATTAACGTGTTAGTGTGTGATACAGCGCCATCGGTACAGCGTCTGCTCCTGCTTTACGTCATGAGCAGCTCCACCACTCAGCGCTCAGGACACTCGTGACGTAATGAGGAAGTGTTTTCATGCACCTGCTGGAGAGAGGACGGATGCTTGTGCAGGTAAACACGGTCACTGTGAATTGTGTTTCCGGGAGTTTAAGGTGTTAATCCTGAGCTCAGGCTGTGGATTTAACGGGAACAATGAGATATGAGCGGATTGTTTCCGTTAAAACCGGAGATTTTAGCTGTGGCTAGCTTCTTAGCCGCCAGGGGCTAGCTTATCGACTAGCTAGTGTTAGCCATCAAGCAAGCTACTGTTAGCCAGAACAGGAGCGGAAGTCGGTCATGTCTCCAACCAACACGGATAGGCAACAAACTTTAGAACAGACGAAGAAGAAAAACAAAACCTATAAAAACCTTTATGGAAAGCTTAAGAGCGGAAGCTCAAGGAGACAATAAAGGCAGTGCTGTGGTAAAAGTGAAGCGCGGTAGTGTTTTAGCTTGTACCGTCACACCGGAAGCGGAATTTAAAAACCCCCCCAGAATCGTCAAACAAACAACCGGTTCATCGGTGTAACTGTAATTACCGAACTTCAGGGTAACGGTAATTAATACATTTGTGACGTAACAAACAGAGAGGAGGCGCAGGACCGTGAAGCGGTTTCACATGAATCTGTCCGAGCTGTCAGCGCCTGTCAGACCCACGTCAATCACACCGACAGATATCAACAGCCACATGCTACAACCTTAGTGCCATGACTCACAGCTGCAGTTATGCTATATTAAAAGTAAACGTCAGTAGTTAGAGCGATCATGAGTTGCAGGTTTAATTCCTTAATGAAGGAAAAACCTGTCCTGTGTTTAACTGAAATACGAAAGTAATTGAGTATTTGCATGAAAACATACTGAAAGTACCAACAACTAAAAGTACCCATCATGCAGAACTGACCGTCAGAGTAATATTTATATAAAAATACAGGATTATAATTGTCAAATACTGTGGGGTAGTTATCTGTAACAGTGCATCATACAATTTCTAAAACGTTTACTCAAGTAAATGTACTTAGTTACTTTCCACCAATGTTCGCTGTAACTGTTGTAGTTGATAATTGCATTGTGTTCATGTTGTGTTGAACTGGGACAGGTACTGGCGTCTGTGTGTCCCAGCAGATCCAGTAGAGTCCAGCAGCACAGTGCAGTGTGTGTGATGAGGCTGTGTTCTTCACTGTAGTGTGTGTGTGTGTGTGTGTGTGTGTTTGCTGGCCTGAGCTTCAGGATGGACATCCTGGTGGCCAAGCTGCTCGGCCTGCTGGGTTTGTTTGGCCTCATGCTGGCTGGTGTCCTGGTGCCGGTGCGCCTCCTGCTGGTCGACTATGACAAGGCGCACAGATACAGGCGTGCACTGTCACTCTGCAACTCGTTCGGAGGAGGTGTGTTCCTGGCAACGTGCTTCAACGCTCTGCTGCCTGCAGTCAGGGACAAGGTGCACACACACACACACACACACAGAGTTTTCCTGCTGAGTCAGCTGCATCAAACAAACAAACAAACAAACATGCGTCCTCTCCTCAGGTGGCCGATTTGTTCCAGCAGCTCAAAATCGGCGCCGACTACCCGTTGGCTGAGACCATGATGATGCTGGGCTTCTTCCTCACTGTGTTTGTGGAGCAGACCGTCCTCACCTTCAGGAAGGAGAAACCCTCCTTCATCGACCTGGAGACCTTCAACGCCGGTGGCTCCGAGGCTGGCAGCGACTCCGAGTATGACACGCCCTTCATCTCCTCGGCGCGGAGCTCCACAGGTGGCGGCATGCGACGCTCCCACGGACATCAACACGGGCACTTCAGCCCCACGGAGCTGGCGGGGGCGGGTCCTCTGCGGCTGGCCAGTCTGGTCCTGGCTCTGTCGGCTCACTCGGTGTTCGAGGGTCTGGCACTTGGGCTGCAGGAGGACGGTGCCAAGCTGGGTAGCCTCTTCCTGGGCGTGGCTGTGCACGAGACACTGGCTGCTGTGGCGCTTGGGGTGAGTGTGGCCAAGGCGTCACTCGGCATGAGGGATGCCGCCAAGCTGAGTGTCACGGTCAGCCTGATGATCCCGCTGGGCATGGTGGTGGGGATGGGCATCGAATCGATGCAGACGCTGGCGGGAGCTGTCGTGTCAGTGGTGCTGCAGGGACTCGCCGCCGGCACCTTCCTGTTCGTCACCTTCTTTGAGATCCTGTCTCGAGAGCTGGACGACAAACAGGACCGGCTGCTCAAAGTGCTCTTCCTCATCCTGGGCTACGCTGTGCTCGCTGCACTCGTCTTCATCAAGTGGTGACAAACAGGAAGCGCACGGACGCACGTACCAATACCAAAGGAAACACGTGGATGGACGCAGACGAGCTCAGCTGTGTCTGTGATGTCAAACAGTGTCAAGTTATGTCAGATGTGCTGTTAGCCACACAAGCTAACGTTAGCTAACTGAGTTTCTCACTTTCCAGTGGAAAGTAACTGATTACATTTACTCAGATTGTCATTCATGAAATATAAATATAATCAATAAATCAATCGTCATATTATTGGATCAGTAACAGCTGCAACGTGAGCGTGATGAAAACGGAAACAATGCAAATCATTTCAGTATTAATGAACGAAGCAAACAGATCGTTTGTTGTCAAGGAGAAATCAATCTAATCCACAAACATTTTCATATATTTATAATCTAAATCTGCAAAGTAACTAAAGTTACCGAGTGTAATGGAGTAAAAAGTATAATATTACTTCTGAAATGTAACTGAATAGAACAAAATACTGTTAAACTTTGTCAAGTAGAGTAGTTAAGTAAATGTACTTAGTTACTTTCCATCAGAGAAGTTTAATGTTCAGCTCAGTTTGGTTTGGATTGCTCAGTTTTATTTATGTGTGTTCTGATAATATGTAAAGCCAAACTGATTATCAAACTTGTTAATTAATTAAAGTTTGATCATTTAATTAAAGTCTGACAGACTCGTTCATCTGCACAGGAGCATTAACAGTGAGCAGCTGCTAACGAGCTGTAATCAGACTGAAACTGATGCTTCTCTGCTCGGACTCTCCATCGTTACAACAAACACATTTACCTTTGTTAGCTTTAATTAAATCAGTAGTTGTTTGATTATTAGTGACTGACTCAGTTATTGATCAACGTGACTTTAGTTTCCATTCAAAGGAAACAGAAAGAAAACTGTTTTCTAGAGTTAATTACAATTTAAAAGTAACTAAGTAAATCAGTACTTGAGTATTTTTACTTTATCTCAGAGGGAAATATTTGACTTTATGGCACCGGTGAGATTAATGCAACAGAACATAACAGTCACGTGCTGCTGTCATGATGAAGGTTATTGATCCTCCGCGTGAATCAAAATTAGTGACGTCAAAGGCTGCAGCTGATTGGTCCCTGATCGACCAGCAGGAGGCACCAAAGCACTGACCTCAGCGTGGTTCCAGCTTCAGACCTGACACACAAACCTGTGCAGGTGCATTCGAGTCTGACCCGCAGGAGAGTGGTGACGTCACCTCCTGACCCACCTGACGCTGGTGTGATGCGCTGACTGGATCAGGTGCAGCAGAGTTTGGATGTTCGGTCAGACACAACAGGTTGAATCCAATTCACACAAAGTCTGCAGGGGTGGAAAGTAACTGAGTACAATTACTCAAGTACACATTTGAGCTACATTACTCGAGTATCTGTACTTATACTTCCCCTCCACAACATCACCAAAGCTGATATTGTACTTTTTACTCCATTACATCACGTTTAGTTACTTTGCAGAGTCAAATTAACATGAAATAGAACGAACAAATGATGATGTCATGTTCTCAAACTAAACTTTATTGACACAAACCAGCAGGACATGACGTTAAAATGACGTGACGAACGTTAATCAAACTGCAGCGTTGATCACAGATGCTGACTCGTGTGATCCGTCTTGTTTCCCGGTCTTTCCATCGACCTGCAGTGGCGTCCGATCGTTTCACCGACATCAGCCCTAAACCCGCCTGTTCCCGCAGGATCCCGCGGCCTCTCCCTCGACCTTCTGACCCCGGCGTTTTGGCCAAAACTAGTCAAACGGAGGCGGAAACAGGATCCGGGTCCAGGAGCGGGACCAGATGCCACAACAAAGGCGTGTGAGGTGTTACTCCACCTCTTTAAGCCTCTTACAGTGGGTAAGTCTGCCGCCTGCCCGCAGCAGGGCTGCAGTCGGCTCAGATCGGCTGTGATGATTTAATCCCTCCGTGGAAAAGGTGAGCTCGTCTTTGGCTCTCGCAGGTTTGTCACCCTGCCAGACACCCAGAGGAGGACAGAGCGAAGCCACGGCATGGAGGAGCTCCTGTTACCGAGCGGCGAGGAGGAGGCGCGCTCCGACCACAGCTCGTACGTCCCCGGAGACGCGGGGAGGACGATGGGAGACCGAGTGAAGACGTTCCTCCAGGTGACGGTGAACGGAGACCTGAGAAGGAACATCAGGGATTTCTGCAAGAGGAACGGGCTGCTGACACTGTCCGTCATCGCCGTGCTGACCGGCTGCACGCTGGGCTTCATGCTGAGAGGAACTCAGCTGTCCACACAGGTACGACTCACCTGTTCATACAACTCACCTGTTCATACAACTCACCTGTACACACAGGTACGACTCACCTGTACATATAGGTAGGACTACCTGACCACACACATAAAGCTCACCTGTACACACAAGTCCTACCCATCAGTCCACATGAGTCGCTTTTGTAGTAAAATGGTCATTGAACTGTTGCAGGTCAAACGACGCAGCTGTTCTCAGCGACACCACACTTATTTCTGAGTGGCTGGTGTGTGAGCTGTGTGTTACCGCTGCAGCGTCTGTGACTTCACACACTCAGACATTAAAACATCCAGACAACAGAACATGCGACGAGGCCGGGTCTTCAGGTCGGAGCTGGCGGGTAAAAATAGTTTGAGTCTTTCCAGGAAGTTTTGATCCGAGTCAGGAGGTGATGGACAGAGACATGGAGGTCGCAGGAGCAGCGACACAGCGCTTCTTACTCGCACCGTGATTTCATCTCGTGTTTCGGACGAGCTGCCGGCATTAAAAGGTCCCCCGGTGTTAAAGGTTTAAGTCTCCGTCACGTGTCGCGGCCGTGGAGACGAACACTTCAGGAGCTTTGACCCCAACTGTGTTTTCCTTAAATTTCAACCCACAGGCCTGAATGAGGTGATGATGATGATGGTGCTGATGATGATGGTGATGATGAAGATGATGGTGGTGATAGTGATGGTGATGATGAAGATGATGGTGGTGATAGTGATGGTGATGATGATGATGATGGTGATGATGATGATGGTGCTGATGGTGATGATGAAGATGATGATGGTGATAGTGATGGTGATGATGATGATGGTGCTGCTGATGATGATGGTGATGATGAAAATGATGGTGATGATGATGATGGTGCTGATGGTGATGGTGATGGTGATGATGAAGATGATGATGAAGAAGAAGATGATGAAGATGATGATGAAGAAGAAGATGATGAAGATGATGATGATGATGGTGATGATGATGATGTGATGAAGATGATGATAATGAAGATGATGGTGCTGATGGTGCTGATGAAGATGATGATGGTGATGCGATGAAGATAATGAAGATGATGGTGATGCGATGAAGATGATGATGATGTAGATCTGCTGAAAATTTAATTAATCATAATAAACGCTGAGGCTGCAGTTTTAACACGAGCAGGTTGATCTGATCAAAAGATCAGGTGCTCCTTCATAAACTGCCCCGCCAGCAACAACAAACAGTACCTGCGGTTCCTGATTAAGTCGAATTAATTTTAACTTTAATGGTTTTAATTTTTCATTTTTCAGAATTTCTCCTGCTTCGTTTTTTGTAGCTGCTTTAAAAACAAACATTACTCAGTAGAGTTTCTCTATTATGTAAAAACAACAATAATAAAAGGCTTTAAATGAAAAAAGATGTATTTTCTGTTAATAAATGAATAAAACTGATATTTGTGCTGAAGAGTATTTAAATACATTATTATAGAATACAGTGCAAATAAGCTAAAGTAGAAAAGAAATGGTAACTGAAAACAAGGGAAAAAAGGAAAGAAATATATAAATAAATAAAAGAATGTAAAAAATGTAACATATTTACAAACAATCAGTGCAAGTGGATATTGTGCAATATGGAACTGGTAAAGTGCAATGTGCAAACCATAATTATTGCTGAGTGTTGAAGAGTCTGATGGCAGGTGGCAGGAAAGACTTCCTGCTCCTTTCAGTCTTGCACCTTGGCGGGATCAGTCTGTGACTGAAGGTGCTCCGCCGAAACACCTCCAAGTCATGCAGAGGGCGTGACGCATTGCTCAGGATGGAGGCCAGTTTCCTGAGCATCCTCACCTTGGCCACCTGCTGCACTGAGTCCAGCTCAGCCCCGATGGTGGAGCTCGCTCTCTTAATCAGTTTGTTGAGTCTGTTACTGTCCATAGAGCGAGCCCCCTCCCCCCAGCACACAACACCAAAGAACAGTGCACTGGCCACCGCAGTCTGGTAGAAGGTACACAGAAGAAGTCTGCAGAAGGATTTAAGCCTCTTCAGGAAGTACAGTCTGCTTTGATCCTTTTTGTACGCTGTCTCCATGTGTCTGGACCAGTCCAGCTTGTCATCCAGGTGCACTCCCAGGTACATGTAGCTGGGGACAACCTCCACCTCCGTGCCTTGGATGGTGACCGGGGCCGGTGAGGGCCTCCTCCTCTGGAAGTCAATCACCATTTCCTTGGTTTTGGAGATGTTCAGCTGGAGGTGATTAAGGTTGCACCAGTCCACAAAGTCCGCGATTGTGCCCCTGTACTCCTCTTCCTGACCTCCACTGATACAGCCGACGATCGCTGAGTCTTGTGAAGAGAAAAGGGGACAAGACAGTTCGTTGTGGGGTCCCTGTGCTACTCAGGACTCTGCTGGAGACACAGTTCTTCAGTCGCACAAACTGTGGCCTGCAAGTCAGGTAGTCCGTCGTCCAGTCCACCAGTGCTGGCTCCACCTGCAGCATCCTCATCTTCTCACTCAGTCATCCTGGCTTAATTGAGAAGTTGAAGAACATGATCCTTACAGTCGCATCAGAGGAGTCTAGATGGCCATGGGTCCTCTGCAGCAAGTACATGAAGGCATCATCTACACCGATGTTGGGCTGGTATGCGAACTGTAGAGGATCCATTTGTGTCCTCACCCTGGGTCTTAAGTAGGAGAGGACCAACCTCTCAAGTGTCTTCATGACTTGAGAAGTAAGGGCTACACGCCTGTAGTCACTGGCATCGGTTAATATATGTATAATATTATTATTTCCTGTTTCAGTTGCTGACTCATCAAAATGCTCCAGCCTATACTTTATTAATATATATTTGATCATTGATCATTTGAACTCTTTTAGAAACTCTGATGTATTTTGTGGAACGTCTCTCTCGTTTGTTCTGCAGGCAAAGATCTACTTCTCTTTTCCCGGCGAGCTGCTGATGAGGATGCTGAAGATGCTCATTCTTCCTCTCATCACGTCCAGGTGAGCTGACGTCACAGTGCAGCAGGAACACCTGACGAAACGGTTCAACAGTCAGAACAACACCGGCGAATGAAACAGCAGCAGTGGAAATAATTGCAGCAGCCAAACAGACGATACCACAGGTTCAATCCAGCACAACTTTATTTAAACCTGAACGAATGGAAACAGCAGCTCGTCAGCAGATCAGCACAATCACAAGTTAGAGTGAAAACAATCAGAGGCTGAAAACCTGAAAACACGTGGACATGATTCTACATTTAACTGATATAATGTCTTTTTATGAACAATAGAACTGTCTGTCATAGCCAGGCTAACAGTGTCCCTCTGCGCCCAGTCTTTGTGCTAAGCTAGGCTAACAGTTCCCTCTGCACCCGGTCTTTGTGCTAAGCTAGGCTAACAGTTTCCCTCTGCACCCAGTCTTTGTGCTAAGCTAGGCTAACCCTGTGCACCACCTCCTGACTGAATACACACAGGTGTGAAGCTGATCGTGTGTGTGTGTGTGTGTATGTGCGTGCGTGTGCGTGCGTGCGCATGCAGTTTAATGTCCGGTCTCTCGTCGATGGAGTCGAAGGCGTGCTGTCGGATGGGTGTCCTGACCGTCACATACTACCTGTGGACCACCTTCATTGCCGTGGTGGTCGGCATCGTGCTCGTCATCATCATCAAACCTGGCGTGGGGACGGAGGTGGAGAGTAACCGGCTGGGGGGTGGCCCCGTCATGACGTCGGCTGACGCCCTGCTCGACCTCATCAGGTGAGTTTGTGTCGGACGATGAAATGCTCTGAAGGAAACAAGTGCACTCATTGACCAATCAGATGTCAGCTGGGGCCCTGTGGTTCCGCCCCTCTGTGTGTCTTTCTAGGAAGAATTGATCTGGATGATGTTAATTAAATAATTAAAACAATGATCAGTTCATAGAAACCGGCTGCTGTGAGTCAGGTGATCAACACTTCGACCAACAAATGGAAGAAAACACACACACTCTCACACACACACACTCTCACGCACGAATCCAATTAGCGATGGGGCTGATTAGTATATTTTTAGTAATCCTGCAGGGATGAGTGACAGATTAACCGAGTCAGCGGCGGTGCGATGCAATGATCTCTGCTGCGGCACGTTGGCAGACCGGCGCTTCAATCAGCCTCACAAACAGGTCCAACGCATCATCATCCTGTTGACCTCTGACCCCTGCTGAAGGTCAGCTGATCTTGAAACCACGCCCCTCACCCCCCATAATGATTCCTTTATGTTTACCTTCCTGCTGCGTTTACCATCATACATCAGACACAGCCGCTGATAAACTGATGATGTCATCAGCTCTGACTTTGTTCATCTAATCAGGTGAAGCGTCAGTCAAATGTGTCTCAAATTTAATGACAACTAACTTTTACCAGCTAATCCAAACAATGGTCAGAGAGGTGTCAGGTGGGCGGCAGTGAGGCGGGGCCGAATGACGCATGGTTGCTGAAACACAGCAGACAGCTGGTGGATAGCTGTCAGTCAAAGAAGCCCCGCCCCTTCATTCTGCATAACTTCAGGTGTTAATCTGATTTAAAGGAGTGAGTTCTATATAAATTCAGCCCGTACAGTCGTCATGAACGGGGAAACTAGCTGCAGAGACCAAGCCGTTGTTTGTACCAGGCTGTAAACATGTTTACTGCTGCATTTTAACATGGGGGTCTATGGGGACTGACTCGCTGCTGGAGCCTCTAGTGGACGCTCAGGGAACTGCAGCTCTGACACTGCAGCTGCAGGGTTCAGCCCCAGGGGACGCAGCTCAGTTTACACTGATGAATCAGTGTCAGAGCAGCCTGAGGGGTCGTCACATGACTCACCTCTTTGGGACTCAAACAGTGAAATTCAAAGGAAAACTGACTCAGAGACTGTATTTGTCCACGGAATGATCAGTTTGATTGATTGTCGATTGATTAACAGTCTTGAGTCTCGTTTCACAGGAACATGGTTCCCTCCAACCTGATCGAGGCCACGTTTCAGCAGGTGAGACACCTTCAGAGTAAATCAAACAGATCGATCCTTCGACCTGAACTTCCTGTGACCCTCCAACTGTGTTTCCTCAGTACAAAACAGACCTGATTCCCATCCTCAAAGTCCCGACCAGAACCATCCAGCCCAACTTCGTCTACGTCTTCCCTGATGAGACTGACCCCAAAGGCCGGACGGTGTACCTGGAGCTGACCCCACCTCCGGAGATCATGTACAAGACGAGTCCCGGCACCAGCCAACAGATGAACGTCCTCGGGATCGTCATCTTCTCGGCCACCATGGGTGAGCAGCTTCTCATCAACCATGCTCAGTCATATAACAATGTAAGCACTGTAATAATGTAATAATAACAACATAAACAGCTTAATGATAAGTGGTGCTGTTGCAGGGCTGTTGCTGGGCAGGATGGGAGAACGAGGAGCTCCACTGGTCAACGTCTGTCAGTGCATCAACGAGTGTGTGATGAAGATCATCAACGCTGCTGTGTGGTGAGATGAAAAGTACACACAGTACTCACAGTACTCACAGTCCACAGAGTACTCACAGTACACAGAGTACACACAGTACTCACAGCACTTACAGAACAAACATGGAGAGCTCCAGTGATTCAGAGTTGGATGATGAGCCTCAAGGTTCAGGTGTTCTCCACCTCAACAGGGTTTGAGGAGACCAACACCTGAAGACACACCCACGTAGCATGCTGCTGGTAGCTAGCTAACTGATGAAGCTTAGCTCTGATGCTAACAGCTGGACTCTGATTGGTGGCTGGATGGCGGATGGCTTTAATGTTTAAGACGAGACAGAGGAGTTAAAAACGCCCGTCTGTTGAATCTGCTTTCTCTCTTTGATTCGTTTGGTTCAGATCTAAACACAGAAATGATGCTTGAACTCAGGCGCAGTTAGTTCATGTTGGCTCCTGTAGTTAGGTTGTGTGCTCGGATGTGGATGATTGCTAGCAGCTAACTGGAGGCTGAGTGGACCTCTTCCCGTTGTTCTTCCTTCTTGCCTTTGTCTGATATCAACACAAGTACGACCCACAGGACTGTGAGGCAAAACATACATTTCAAAGGATAAAATATTATAATCCACTGTCAACTGAGAGGAAACTGATCTATAAATGTATAAAAGTAATTTTATATATCTTTCACCTGTGTGTTACTATTTCTAATAAAAACCAAATGAACTAAATTACTGTGACGCTGCAGAAGTTTGGTTTAAATGAACTTTATAACATTATAGAAGTGCTGGTTTAGCACATCTGCGTCACTTCCTCGCTGCTGGGATGTCCTGTTCCTGTGCATCTGACCTGATGACCTGTGAGATGGTCATGTGATGAAAACGTGCCGGCTGTGACATCATAGCGTCCTCCTGCTGCAGCACACGAGTGGATTAGAAACAGGAGCAGAGTCCAGGAAAAGCCTCCTGACCTGGACCGTGAGCAGACACAGTCCTGCTGCGCTGCAACTACAATATCTGCAAATACTGTTCTCCACAGCGTGCTGCTGTTCAGACCCGCACACGCTTTAATCAACATGTAAATGTAAACTACTAAACATGCATTGTGCACAAGTAAGGCAACATTATGTTTGAGTGACAAGTTCATAGTTAGAGTGAAGACCAGCACAGGTCCAGATGACATTAACATGATAAACTTGAGAGGAACATCATCATTTATTTGGAGGACCAACTTCCCGATCCCCAGATGATGAAGACTAAGTGACCTCTTTGTTCTGTCCTCTCAGGTACTTCCCATTTGGGATCATCTTCCTGGTGGCGGGGAAGATCCTGGACATGCAGGACCCGAGCACGCTGGGGAAGAAGCTGGGCTGGTACGGCATCACTGTGCTTGCCGGCCTCTTCGTCCATGGACTCATCCTCCTCCCGCTCTTCTACTTCATTCTCACCAGGAAGAACCCTTTCTCCTACATCCGAGGGCTGCTGCAGGCCATGGTGATCGCCCTGGCCACCTCCTCCAGGTCAGAGTCCAGGACAGTCCTGGTTTAAACTGCTGGTTTGTGCTTGTGTTCAGGGTCCTAATAAAGTTTTATCTTAATCTCCTCTCAGCTCTGCGACGCTGCCCATCACCATGAAGTGTTTGTTGGAGAACTGCCACGTTGACCGACAGATCGCCCGCTTCGTCCTCCCTGTGGGTGCCACCATCAACATGGATGGGACGGCGCTATATGAGGCTGTGGCGGCCATCTTTATTGCTCAGGTTAATGACTACGAGCTGGACTTTGGCCAGTTGGTCACAATCAGGTAAACAAACATGAACTCTCTGTATGATAATCAGGAGGGTTCAGAAACTAAAGTGAAGCCGAGAAGAAACAAAATTCAGAGACATTCACAAAATGTCTGTTTGAGCTCCCGAGAATGATAAAACACAATATGTGAATATTCATAATAATAAAGATAATGCTACAGACAACCCTCAAGAGCTCATACACTAAATGATATCCTGTAGCATATACTAATCTGCAGCTTCACTTGGTCTGTGTCTCTCCTCTGTCTTTCCTAAAGACGTATTAAAACATTGGCTACAATTCTATGCAGATGATACTGTGATGTTTGCAAGTGATGGTAGGAAACTGTGCACTCATTAGTGAAAGAGAAACATTAAAACATGGCTGAATCTATTATGCTTTTGTTTAAACATACAAACAATAAATGCATGTTTGGCAGAACAAGGTCATGCATCACTACTGTGACAGATCTCATGACATCAGACTGAAACTACAGATGGTTTATGAGTCGAAGCGTCTGGATCGTTTGTGTCAGAGGTTTAATTTTAATCAGAGGTTTAATTTGAAAGATGTTACATGCTACAACAATACTCCTCCTCCACTGCAAGTTTTCATTATGCAGAAAAACAACTAGCTTTTCTGAGCAGCTTCAGGAGGTTTCATCACCCCCAGGAAAACTTTCTCCAACAATGTCAAAATCATTTATTTTAGGCTTGTTTACAGTCTCTTCTGTTGTTTCTTCGTTAGCCCTGATTTGAAATCCACTTTCCTGCTCTGGATCAAATGTGTCTCTGAGTTGTGCGTCTGTTCGGCAGCATCACAGCTACAGCTGCAAGCATCGGGGCGGCTGGGATCCCTCAGGCTGGTCTGGTTACCATGGTGATTGTACTGACATCAGTGGGCTTGCCACCAGATGACATCACCCTCATTGTGGCCATCGATTGGATCCTGTAAGTAACAGAACTCATGATGCAGAGAGTCACTTGCTGTCCTGCTCAGAGACTCACAGTGTGTCCCTGTCCCATCTGTCTCTGCAGCGACAGGTTTCGCACTATGATCAACGTGCTGGGCGACGCCCTGGCGGCGGGAATCATTGCCCACCTCTGTCGGAAAGACTTCCCCCTCAGTGAAACAGGAAAGGTAAAATGAACTCCGGATTGGAAACGTCAGCCTCGTCATTACACCTGTCGCTTCATTCATGCCCGTGAGGTTAGATTAGATTACAGAACAGTTTGCTCAGACTGGACCAACAACAACAACTGATTAGAGCTCTGACTCTCCTATTGATCCTGTTGAGTCTTTGTCAAACCCCACCCACTCTGCAGCACGACGTGGTCCCTGTTGCCGGGTAGAAGAGTCCTTTAATAACCACCTGAGAGACACCGGCTGATTTCAATTCAATTCAATTCAATTTTATTTATATAGCGCCAATTCACAACAAAAGTCATCTCAGGGCTCTTTACAAACAGAGCGGGTCTAGACCACACTCATTACTATTAATTACACCCAACAGTTCCACCATAAGCAAGCACTTGGAGACAGAGGCAAGGAAGAACTTCCTTTAACAGGCAGAAACCTTGGGCAGATCCTGGATCAGGGTGGACGGCCATCTGCCTTGACCGGTTGGGGGGAAAGAGAGAGAGAGAGAGAGAGAAGTACAATATAGAATAATGACAGCAAATGGCAGCAGAGGACAGGGGGCACGTCGGTGGAGCCACAGGTCAGATGTTCAGCTCTGGAGCCACAGGTATCTGTAGAGAGGTACAGAGAGAGAGACCAGAGAGAAACAAGCACAGCACTAGGGGAGAGAGGACACAGAGTTAATGGTTAATCTGTGATGGTTAAAATGAGTTTGAGGAGAGAGAGGGGAGAGGAGGAGTGTGGAGATGATCATGGGATGTCCCCCAGCAGCCTCGGCCTATAGCAGCATAACTAAGGGGTGGCATGGAGGGGTAGTTTAGACTATGGGTGTAGTTCACATGGTAACTAGAGCTAGCTGTAAGCTTTGTCAAACAAGAAGGTTTTCAGCTTTACTTTAAAAGTAGAGAGGGTGTCTGCCTCTCGGACCCAAACTGGCAGCTGGTTCCACAGGAGAGGAGCCTGAGAGCTAAAGGCTCGGCCTCCCATTCTACTTTTGGAGATTCTGGGAACCACAAGCAAACCTGCACTCTGGGAGCGAAGTGATCTATTGGGGTAATAGGGAGGTAGCATGTCATTAAAGTACAATGGAGCTTGGCCATTAAGGGCCTTATAGGTAAGGAGAAGGACTTTAAAATCTATTCTGGACTTTACAGGGAGCCAATGAAGAGAAGCTAAAACTGGAGAAATATGATCTCTCTTGCTAATTCCCACCAGAACCCTCGCAGCAGCATTTTGGATGAGCTGGAGGCCTCGCAGTGAGCTAGTCGGACAACCCGACCACAAGGAATTACAATAGTCCAGCCTTGAGGTAACAAATGCATGGACTATCTTTTCAGCGTCACTTTGGGACAGGATGTTCCTAATCTTAGCTATGTTGTGCAGGTGAAAGAAGGCAGTCCTAGTGACCTGCCTAATATGGGACTGATCGGACATATCCTGGTCAAATATGACTCCCAGGTTCCTCACGGTAGAACTGGAGGCCAGGGTAACACCATCCAAAGCGACTGTGAGGTCAGATAACCTGTCTCTGAGGTGTTTAGGCCCAAACAAAATCACCTCAGTTTTGTCTGTATTTAGAAGCAGAAAATTATAAGTCATCCAGGCCTTAATGTCTGTCAGACATGTCTGAAGTCTGACTAATTGATCTGTTTCTTCCGGTTTCATAGATAAATATAGCTGTGTATCGTCAGCGTAGCAGTGGAAATTTATGTTGTGCTTCCTAATAATATTGCCTAGGGGGAGCATGTATAGGGAGAACAACAATGGTCCAAGCACAGAACCCTGTGGAACTCCATGATTAACCTTTGTGTGCATGGACGAGTTGTTATTAACATGGACAAACTGGAATCTGTCAGATAGATAAGATTTAAACCAGCTTAGTGCTGTTCCTTTAATGCCAATGACATGTTCTAGTCTCTGTAGTAGGATATTGTGATCGATGGTGTCAAATGCAGCACTGAGGTCTAGCAGGACAAGTAAAGAGACGAGGCCATTGTCAGAAGCTATTAGGAGGTCGTTGCTAACCTTAACCAATGCTGTTTCTGTGCTGTGGTTTATTCTAAATCCTGACTGAAATGCTTCAAATAAACTGCTCCTCTGCAGGTGATCACATAACTGATCAGCCACAGCCTTTTCAAGGATTTTAGAAATAAAGGGGAGGTTGGATATTGGTCTGTAGTGCGCTAAAACACCAGGGTCAAGAGAAGGCTTTTTGAGTAAAGGTCTGATGACAGCAACCTTAAAAGCCTGTGGAACATAACCTGTTAGTGATGACAGATTGGTATGGAAAATGGTCAGATAAAAGAGGATTTTGGGGAAACACTGTTAAATGTTCAGTTTCTAAGCCATATGTCAAAACAAGATCAAGGGTGTGATTAAAGCAGTGAGTTGGTTTGTTAACGTTTTGAGTCTAATACTGAGTTAAAGGCATTCCTAAGGCTGTCATTGGTGTCATCTACATGAATGTTGAAGTCACCCACTATGATTACTTTGTCTGAGCTGAGCACTAGTTGAGATAAGAAGTCAGGGAATTCAGATAAGAACTCTGAATAAGCAGCAGGCGGACGATACACAACCACAAACAGAACTGGTTTCTCTGATCTATCGTTAGGGTGGCAGAGACTGAGAGTGAGGGACTCAAACGTTTTAAACCCAGGCTTAGGTCTGGGATTGATTAGTAAACCTGAGTGGTAGATTGCTGCCACTCCTCCTCCTCGGCCTGTGCTTCGAGGAATATGGTGATTAATGTGACTGGCAGGGGTCGACTCATTTAAACTAACATATTCTTCCTCCTGCAGCCAGGTCTCAGTGAGACAAAATAAATCAATGCAATGATCGGTAATCAAATCATTTACTAACAGGGATTTAGAGAGAGATCTGATATTTAATAATCCACATTTTATTGTGGTGTGTTTAGGTCCAGATACCTTGGTGGTATTAATTCTTGTGAGGTTTTTATGAATAACACCTCTTGAATTTTTTGCCCCAGGTAGTTTGGGTGGACGAGGGACAGACACAGTCTCTATAGGAAACTGGGGGTAGTGGTGGTCATGGGAGGGTGACAGCTCTAAGGAAACTGCAGAGAAGCGTGTAGGACTGCAGCTCTGCTGCCTGGTCTCTGCTCTGGTTTGTCAGGTTTTAATATATTTTGCCATATTTCTAGAAATGAGAGCCGCTCCACCCAAAGTAGGATGAATACCGTCTCTACTAATGAGACCAGGTTTTCCCCAAAATGGTTTCCAATTATCTATAAAGGCCACGTCGTTTGCTGGACACCACCTCGACAGCCAGCGATGGAATGACGACATGCGGCTAAACATGTCGTCACTGGTCAGATTGGGCAGGGGTCCAGAGAAAACTACGGAGTCCGACATTGTTTTGGCAAACTTACACACCGACTCAATGTTAATGTTAGTGACCTCCGACTGCCGTAACCGGATGTCATTTCCGCCGACATGAATGACAATTTTATTGAATCTACGTTTATCAAATAGGATTCAACGTCGCCCGCTCTGGCCCCGGGGATGCATTTAACTGTGGTCGCCGACGTCTCCAACTTCACATTGCGCAAAATAGAGCTGCCAATAACCAGAGTCTTTCCGTCAGCGGGTGTGTCACTGAGTGGGGAAAATCTGTTGGAAACGTGAAGCGGTTGGTGGTGAACCGTGGGCCGTTGTTTCGGGCTACATTTCCTTCGGACTGCCACCCAGCCACCCTGGCTTCCTGGCTGCTCGGGAGCTGCTGGGGGACAGCTAACGGGAGCTACCCTGGGACCGCTAGCGGAGACTACGCTGGGCAGGTCCGCACCGGCTACTGGGGACCGGCTAGCTAACAATACAGGGGGGCTTTCAATGATGTGGAGCCGTGCCTCTACTTCCTTAAGCCTCGCCTCCAAAGTTATAAGAATGCTACATTTAGTACACATGTCATTATCATTAAAGGAGGTCGAGGAGTAACTATACATCCCGCACACAGAGCAAAACAAAGGAGAAGCAGGGGAAGAGAGAGCAGCCATTGCTAGTTTAACAGAAGTAATTACTACAGTCAATTAACTAAATCACTCAGAGTCTCAGAGTGATTCACACTTCCTGACTGACATTAAATCGAACCTCCATAATCACAGAAAGAGAAGCTCCTCATCAGACGTGCAGTGACATTAGTGTAATTAGCAGAGCTGAGGTGTTGAGAACATCAGGCAGCAGTCAAACATTGAGCTAAGTAGTATCAGGTGATGCCATTGATTAATTTAATTAATGAGACATTAAGTAACTGAGGTGAATGAACACAAGTAGTTTGTGTTTTAAATGATGTCATTGACTCATGTCGATCAGATGAAGCCATGTTGGAAACATTCGTCCATCTGCCAGGCTGCAGACACCAAGGATCAAGTTTAACTACTTTACCAGCGTTAACGTTAGCTTGCTACAGACCGGAGAACCAAGCATCTAACTCACTGTGCAGCTCAAAATGTTTTCCCACTATCGTAGTCAATGCATTAGATGATGTTTTACATTAATCACCAAACCAATATGAAAAGTTGAATAAAAATAAATAATAATAACATTGAATAATAACAGTAGTGTGAAAATATATTGATGTTAACTTCATGCTGGACTATCAGTGGTTTCAGACTGGCCTGTTGGCTAATTAGCATTAACTTAACACTAAAGTACAAGACTGAGATTAGATTAGATTTCCTTTATTAGTCCCACACCAGGGAAATTTCAGTGCCACAGCAGCAGGAAAAGCCAGAAGAACAGTACACACAAAAAATATAAAAAAATATATATATATAAAAATGTGTGTGTGTGTGTATATATATATATCAGTGGAAGAGAAATATATGCAGACAATAACCGACAATAAATATATACAACAGACAGACAATACGTGGGTGAAAAATAAATATGTATAAATACCCGTCAAAAAATACATGTGTTGCACATGTTGATATAGTTATTGCACGTATATCTGTAGATGCATGTGGCTTGATTGAACAGTCTAACTGCAGCAGGAAGGAAGGACCTGCGGTACCTCTCCTTCAGGCACCGCGGATGGATCAGCCTGTCACTGAAGGAGCTCTCCAGTGATGCTACAGTGGAGTGTAGTGGGTGTGAGGTGTTGTTCATGAGGGCTGACAGCTTTGCCATCATCTTACTGTCTGCAGTTATGATGCTGCTGCTCCAGCAGACTAGTCCGTAAAAGATGGCTGATGCCACCACAGAGTCATAAAAGGACTTCAGCAGTGCTCCCTGCACCCCAAAAGACCTCAGTCTCTGCAGCAGATGAAGTCTGCTCTGGCCTTTCTTAAAGGAATAACACTTCCTGAAATCTCAGGTTTAGTTTTAAGTTTCCTTCATTTAACCGAAACATGTTAAGTCCTTCTGACAGCCAGATGCTTTTGTGTGTTTTTAGTCTAAAGCTAGAGTAAGAACTAGCCTAGCATAGCATAAAGACTGGAAGCAGCTAGGTAATGTTTGTTCTGGTGTTTCCTCCCCAGCCGGTACCTTCGTACGGTACGCAGACTCCTCACAACTCCCACAGCGTTGATGTGCCAATGACGGAGATCCACACGCACAAAGACTGCATGTTTGATACAATGGGCGACTCAACGGGCGAGAGACACGCTCACACCGTCTACTACAACATCTGTCAGGTGTGATCAGACCAGGCAGAGCAGCTCGCCTCGACACACCACAGAGTCCAGGAGCGAGTCCAGGAGCATCTGGTCTGGTCTCACCGTGCCATCTGAACAGGAGTGTTAGGAAGAGACGGACTCTGATTGACAAAATATGAATCTTTCTCCCTCCAGAATGAAGCTGAGCAGCAGGACCTGCCTTCGGTTCAGTTTAGAGGGGCAGGAAATGTGGATGCTCTGGACTATGTTTGGAAAAGCTCCAGGATGGTCTCCAGGGACAACCAGACCACAGGAAGGATTGTGTATCTCACCAGACCTGGGAATGCTTAGGATACAACTGGAGGACCTGTAAGACTTGGCTGGGAAGAAAGATGCCTGGACTACCACGACCAAGTCGTCTGTAACAGGCAAAACAGGTGGGATGGATGGGTTTGTAGAAAAACAACTTCTTTGCAAAGCATCAAAATCATGTTTGATATGAGAAGATCAGTATGGAACCTGTTTTCAAGTGATACCCAGCGCTGGCCTGGGCATTCCTTCGAATGTACCCTGATCCCTTCCTGGATAACTCATTTTACTCAGTCATTTTACTCCGACCTGAACAAATCTGCCAAATCTGGTTTGTTTCTAAGAGAAGATGAGAAACCACAGTAGGTAACATGTAAATGGTGATTAATCCAAAATCAAAGCTAATCAGCTTCAAGACAAGATGTTCGACATGTTGTCGAGTGGTTCTTGGTGTTTTATCTGGGATCTAAAGGGATGAACATCGTGCTGCTGTTTGGTCTGATGAACACGACAGTTGCTGCTCTCTCAGGTGTTACCATTTCACCTCCTCTGACTGAACTCTGCATCTGATTGGCTGGTGCTCACTGCCGCCTGTGCTCAGAATGGTTAAAGGGTTAAAGGATAATCCGTCCAATCTGACGGCTGAATGAATCCAAGTGCTCTTTATCTTCATCAGACTCAACCTTCCTCTTCCTCTGTGTTGTTTGTATTTGACAGCATGCTGGCATGCGTTCCAACCGGCTTCATTCGAAGTCCCTGTGCATTATTATTTTCTTGTGTTGTTGTTGTTGTTCACTTAAATATTGCAAAGTAAACAAAGTGCTGTAGGGATTATGGGAACCTTACCAGTGTCAGTTGCAGCTAACGTGAGCAGATGCTAGTGTGGGACTTGGTTTATCTCTCCTCCATCCGTTACTTCCCAATGACTCATTGATCTCATCTGAAACCACAGAACCAGCCGATTTTAGTCAGCCGGAAACTTTTCTCCTCCATTTATTTTAATTTTTATTATTTAGTTCTCCTTCCTCTCAGGATGATCACAAACATCCACAGGTCACTAAGTTATAGAGTCCAGCTGGTGTCGACAAATACCTCAACAAAATGTGTTAATCATCACACAAATTATCAATTTATCACAAAGTTTAAACATTTTATTAAGTTTGCTTGAGATTCAAGGATAACACAGCTTCCATAACATAAGACTCTATTCACATTTCTGCACCAAACTGCATTAAAGTATGTGGCTCATTGTCTATGGTTACAGATGGACAGAGCTGCACCAATTAGTCAACTGAACAATCAACAGGTAAATCAGGCGATCTACATTTGATCATTGATGGATAATATTTGTTGTTTTCAGAGCAAAAACAACCAAACATCTGGTTCCAGAATCTAAAATGTGACAATGTACTTTTATTATATGTAGAAAGACAATGAGAAATCAGAAATCAGAAATGGCCACTCAACCACTGCAAAACCGTAAATAACACATTTTACAATTTTTCAGCATTTCAGAGACTTAATTAAATGAGCAAACGAACCAATATAATCACTAGATTAATTAATAACCAAAATAATCTTTAGTTACAACCACTTTTCTCCCAATTTTATTCCATGAAATTGTCAACTATTGTTCAGGACATGACAGGATATATTTATTCATCCACACCTTCATGACATCTGCTGGGCTCCATAACAAACTCAAACTGCAGTGAATTAATAAAAAATCCTGACTTTATGGAAACTTTACTTGATGAAAGGACTTAAATTTAGTCCAGTTTGCAGACTAACATTACGTCTCTGTCTCATATTCAATGAGGGAACCAACACGAGACCTTTCACAGAGACTGTAGTTCATTAAGCCTTTAACACTGGCCAAGGTTTAATAATCACACACATACACTGGTGTTTCCATGTTTAACTTTGAATTACTCTAAAGCTGTTTACATGATGTTTACTGAGTCATTAGTGTTGATGATGTTGACACCTGAACCCAGCAGGAGCTAAAACAGGTTCGTTACCTGATAACGTGTAGCTCAGTGGCAAATTCATGAAATAATTCAGCAGTTTCCAGAAACACATTTTGATTTTCTGGCGAAGTGCCCGTCGAGTGTCTGTCTGTAGTCGTGTTGTTTCAGTAGTTAAATGTGAAAGCGTAGCTCTGCCTTAAACTCGCCGTCGTTTAATCCACAAACAACCTCAATGTCGATCTGCCAACGCACAGCAGCAGCCGACAAACTGCAGCATTCTCAGTTTTTACCACACAACCTTTCATCAAATTGCATCTCTTTGTTTTTTATATGAATATGAATGTGTTTTTGGATTTTGTGTTTGTTTGTATCTGAAAATAAACATTGTTGTTACACAATGTCCACACTGTACATCTGGAAGCTTGTTGGGTCTGAACATGTGACAATACCTATAGTTACTCATCATCTCAACACAACGACCAAGATCCAGGATGTGTAGCTGTAGATTAGCATAGTGCTGTATTAGCTTAGCTAAAGTCTAGCAGAGGCTAAAAGGCAGCAGGGGGGAACTGTAACTGTTAGCCTGTACCTCAGACGGCTGCAGATCTGCCTGATTTCAGTGCTTGTTTATTGAAAAGGTGCAGAAACAGACTTTTGAATGGAGACACGATGCTGCTAGCTAACCAAAGGGAACATGTTAGCGATAGTAAAGCTAACTCTGGCTTCAGTCAGGTGCCTTGCATGCTAATCAGTACCTTTGCAAACACATGTAAAGACAGAGGCCACTCTTTGTGATTAGTTCAAGGTGAGTCTTTTTTCTTATTTTAAGGACGAGATCATCTGTTTCTTTGCTGCTAGCTGCTGTTTTAACAGGGTCAAACAGGTCCTGGTTTCTGTGCAGCTGCAGTGAAACTTCTCACATTGCTGCAGAAAGGCAGAGAGGATCAGGTATGAACAGGTTAGCTGAAAGGTGTGTGAGATAAATGAGAAGATTGATATCAGTCTCTTGGTGTTAAGTGTGTGTTGCAGTGCAGAGAGGACCCATGGATCCACACGAGGACATCATCGCTGCAGCAGCCTACGCTGCTATTTTTTACCACACTGGCTGAGCGCTGCGGTCATTAATCCAATAAAACGAGCGTGAGGGCGCATGGGACTGAATCCCTGCGACTACACGCAGCCACAGGTGCCTCACATGCTAATCCTGCACCACAGATTAAAGTCACAATGGAGACTTAATAGGTGAGGGAGGAACAAATGGGATTAACCAGGTTTACTGAGGGGTCTCCTGGCGCTCAGGCTCAGGGTTTCTCTCCTCAAGGACGTTCACAGAAACACTCGGCCACTCTGTTTCTGAAATGATTGTTTTCAGTTCAGCATTAATGAATGAGGCAGGTCCATGTGTCGTCCTGTAACCTGCAGCACGACGATGATCTGTGCATTGACACTGCACTGAGCTGTATCTGAGTACAGTTAAAGAAACTGCAGTTTACGGGAGTATTTTCATTTTCCAATACTTCTCACTGTAATCTATTACATCCCAGAGGATTATCTCACATTTAAACTCTGCAACAGTTATTTTTTTAAAGATTAATGATCATTAAATAAAATGTAGAGCATTATGATAAGTTACACAACCCAGAAATACATATATTTATTAAACTGAGCTCGACATTTACAGACATTAAAGAGAAAAACCCATTAATGCATCATGAAATATAACAGAGTAAAACATTTTCATGATGAAGGCTGTTCTGTATAAGGAGACTTGTATTTTAGTACTTTAATTTCATTTAATGCTACTACTTATTGTACTTTTTACTTAAGTAAAGTTTGGAAAGAA
The DNA here is from genome assembly GCA_008933995.1 of Datnioides undecimradiatus. NCBI lineage: Eukaryota > Metazoa > Chordata > Actinopteri > Lobotiformes > Datnioididae > Datnioides > Datnioides undecimradiatus. Next base: position 176,816 of record WARS01000082.1, read on the forward strand.
TTACTTTTACTTGTAACTGAGTATTTCTACATCAGTGTCTGTGATTTTACACTGTTTGGTGTAATTATCACTGCGGCCTCTGGGGGTCGCCAACACACCAGAGTGTACACAGGTGTACTGGTGAACTGATTACAGGTAGGAATCAGTGACGTGTATTGATTTGTTTATATTAATATTGTGTTGGTTTAGTTTCACTTCACTGATTTTACACAACAATTAACTTTCACTGTACATGAGGAACATTATCAAACCCCATAAACAATTTAAGGAAACTGATAATAATAAAAACCTAAGAGTTAAATCACTGTGAACATCAACAGAAACATAAATCTCTATAAATTAAAAATCTGTTCAGTTGTTTTTTCTCTTTCTTTACTTCCAGTCACCTGATAAACGTGAGAATAATTATTAAAAACTGCTTTATACTTAATTTGATTAATGGTTCATATATATTTATTCTTATGGTTTCCTTTCTTATGCATTGGTGGAAGAAGTCTTCAGGTAAAGTACAGAGACAGGCAGACGGATGAACTATTCAAATTATATTATATGAATCTTTATTCTCAGCAGGATTATTGAACACATTCAGTATAAAAACACATTCACACAGAAAATAAAACCTTGTATTAATAAAACACTGCAAATATTGTTCTGTTATTATAAATGTACAATCAACAGCTTTGTAATGTAAAAATATGTGTTTTGAGGCACAAACGTGCAACTGTTCAATGCTGACGACCAAACTGACCTGCTTTAATGAAAACGTGATGGTTTATCATGAGGTAGTCGTTTAACTGCATCTGACCACTGTGAGAGCCTCAAACATCCGGACTTTGGATTCACAGTGTAAACGCATCGAGAATGGCTGAATGCGGATCAAACGGCACGAGAACTCGTCTGATCCACATTCAGCCAGTCTCCATCTGACCCTGATGAGCAGCTCCGGAGCTCCCAGGCTTCATTCGTCATCGAAGTTGGCAAAGGCGGGATACCAGAAGCTGTCCTTCCTCTCCGAGTTCCCTCTGGATGCATTTTCTTTCTTTTGCTGCTGGACTTTCTTTATCCTGGAGATCTGAGTGGCAGCCAGGCAGATCATGCAGACCTGAGGCAGGAAACACAGACACAACATCATTTAGGAACTCACAGCTGCTGTTTCAGGTTGCGTCCTGACACCCAGCTGCATTTTGGTGGGAAATACATGAATGATTGACACAGAGAAAACATGATCAGGATGGGACAAGTTCTAGTGAACTAATAACATGTTGTGTGATTTGATGACCAACCGTGTTGGAGGAAAGGTATTCATCACTAGGAGTCAAAGTGAGATACAAATATGAAACGACCCTCTTTGGTTCCTGTTTGTCACAGATTGTTGATGCTATAGTCAACTGAATCTGATCTTGTTGGACATGAATTGATCAGATGACAGCGTTACCTCGAGCAGCAGCAGGACGGCGGTCAGCCCGGCCACCAGCAGCAGGTTGTTTTTAGTCCACAGGACGATCTTCTCCAGACACCCGATGGTGAAGATGTCTTGACCTGCAGAGCGCTCCTTCAGCTGCTGCATCCCATAACCACACATGGAGTTCAGCACCGTCTGCAGAAGAACCAGAACCTTAGTCTTCACGTTTTACATTTATCTCAATGGAGAATCAGGACTGTGGTTCTGACCTGGTTCTGCAGGAGAACACAGCAGGAGAAGGGAACTCCACAGGCCTCCAGACTGGGGTTGGTGTCCGCACACTCAAAGTAGACGTTATGGGACCAGTCTTTGTAGTTATCGACTCCACAGCACTGAAACTGCAAACACAGCAAACTCACTGCACCAGTCTGGATGATAAAGACCTGACAACCTCTCATCACCAAGTCATTCTTCTTCACCTTCTTCTGGATGAAGTCGATGGCGTTCTCCAGGTCCTGGTCCTCCCTGTAACGGACAATCGCCTTCATCATCAGCTTCTCCGTCCTCTCCATCACCTGATCATCAACGACGACAGCGTCATCAAGTTTGAGTTCATTCACAACGTAAGAGAATCACCAGGCAGGAAGTGATGTGTCTGTATTTAGTCTAAACTTCCTGTTTCATCAGAGCCGCGTGACATTACCAGGTCAGTGAACAGGTATCCGATGACTCCAGCGGCAATCTGCAGGAACAGGATGGTTGCCAGGATCCCCAGAAACTGCAGAATGACAGAGACCGAAGAGCTCAATGATCAGCTGATTAGTGGTCAGGAATCAGCTGATCAGTGGTCAGGAATCAGCTGATCAGTGATTGGCCGTACCATCTTCAGCAGGCAGGTGGCATTACGCAGTGCCCCGAAACATCCGAGGAACGTGATGAGAAACATCACCGAGCCGATGACGATCAACAGCAGGGCTGGATCCAAAGTCAGGGTGTCAACCACATCTACACACACACACACACACACACACACACACACACACACACACAGTAAACACAGCTGATCTGTAACCATCAAATGAAGCAGCAGGTAAAAGTTCATACATGTCTGACAAAGTTTTTCTGGCTTGTCCTCAGGAATGTTATCAGCAGAGGATTGTTTTTATAATCTGACACACACACACACACACACACACACACACTGTGTTGCCTCTGTGTGTACCGTATGTAGTGTCATGTTGCCTGATCAGACATATTGTCAGTCAGAAGGAGTTATATCATGAAACCGTCCGTGGTGATAGAGAGAGGTGTGGATGAGGCCGTGTGGTCGTGCAGTTGTGGCTTCTGGTCAGTTGAAACATGCAGCTCTTGGATGAAGATGTGAACCAGTTTGTAAAACATCCAAAAGAAACTTGTCTTAAAGAGTTCCTGCAGAGGAGAAGGTGCATTAAACATAGATTGTTCATCCTGAATCACTGTGTAATGACCGACCTTTCTCTTTGGCGATCTTGGCGTAGATCCCCACCGCTGTGAGGACGGCGCTCACAACCTGCAGCCACAAAGAGACGTGATGTTTGACCAGGAGAACCCACAGGAGCCCACAGCAAACAGGTGAATCAGACCGACTGGAGGCTAGGCTAGGCTATCAGTTTCAATATGATTCTGGCATTTTGTGCTAAGCTAGGCCAAACACATCCTGGACCTGGTTCACTTTTGGACCCATAGAGATGAAAACTGATCTACGTCTGCAGCATCAACAGAAAAACACTTTGCGTTGGCGTAGACGTGTTCCTACAGGTACAGGTGAGAGGATGAAACACTGAACTCGACCGTTCGTTCTTCACCTTAGAGACAGTTTGACAAAACAATCTGCTGTTTACAGGAAGACTCATGTAAAAACAAGTCCTCCACATGGTTCCCTCAGAGCTGGATGTTTACTCTTAGAACGCATCGAAGCTGATTCCTCCCAGAGAAACAAAAAGATGAAGTTATGCTAAAGGTCGTGTTCACTCAAAACACGTTTGCTAACAAGCCAACAAGTGGAGAAACTGTTGTATTAATCTAAACATTCATTCGATGCTTTAATGGATGGAAATGACCCAAACTTCTACATTTCAACAGAAACTTGCCTTTCACACAGTTTTGACTCGATATGTTGTGACGCTGAACCGTTATCTGACCATGCTGCAGGAGACGTCCTGTTCCTGGCACAAACCTTCATCCATAAAACACATCAGGGAAGATTTTCACACATCAGGGAGTCTAAATCAGACCTTGTCACAGTGCAGCCGTTTGTCTTCAGATGTCCTCCCATGCAGATGTGTTGAAATCAGCAGCAGTAATTGTGCAGCTGTTCTAAGAATCTGGATTCCTGATGAATCTGTGAAAGTGACATGACTGATCCACCGACAAACCGAACGACTCACCCAGAAAAGGTAGCAGAAGATGAATAAAGTGTACTTGATGGTTCGGTATCCTCTCATCTCCCCTCAGCAGGTCTCAGCTGTTCTGTCGCTGTGCACTGAATGTCTGTTTCTTGTCTCTTGACATGACGGCAGAAGACATGTGTCGGCCTGCACGATGCATTCCTGCTGACAGGCTCATCCACTCCGCTGCTGCTGCGTGTCGTCCTGTCGTCACAGGGAGGGAGGAAGTGCAGGCCTGTCGGTGTCAAACCTCATCAAATCTGTTGGATCAACAACAAAACAACAGTCATTGTTTTAGGACTCAGACCGGTGCCTCCTTCAGGCTGCAGTGTTTATTACAGTATACAGTATGAACTTCATCTCCTCCTCTGACCAGTCTGACCTGGACTGCAGCTGAAAGTGTGAAGGAGGTCTTTGAAATGCGCAGGGTTCATCCTCTGGAGAGTAGGAATAACTACTGAAGCAGCTTTTTGCTGCTTAGCATCAAACTTTGGCTCAGGATCCATCAGCCAGGAGTTTGTTATTATTGGTCATTGACAGGTTGTTGATGTAAGTCATAGTTCAGTGAATTTCCCTCAGGAAAAATCAGAGGAGGCCATCTGCGAGGTATGATGATGCAGTTTAGCAGCAGTTTCACTGAAAACCTGACTTTGTTTGGACACTTTAAACTGATAAATCTGTTGATTTTATGTTTGATTTGACATAAACAAACAACAGGGTGTCGTCTGGATACATACAAACATTAACCTGTTGTTACTTTATACATGAGACAGATCAACAACCAAAATATTCAAAATAAGGTAATAACAGCAGGAGGATGAAGGATCTCGGACATGATGGTCTGAACTTTATTCTGATGTGTCTGCTCATCAGCCAACCCCAGGAGCTTTGTGTGGTTCATCCTCTGAGGAGCAGGAACAGGAGGAGATTTGTTCGTGTAATTTCATTTTTTAACATTGAATAACTTATTTTTTGTATATTTTGTTTATATATTTCTCTGTCTTTCCAGATTTATGTGTATTATGCTGAGTGACTATTTTCCTGCTGCAATGTCAGACTTTCCCAGTTTGGGATCAATAAAGCTTATCAGTCTATTTGAGGTTAAAGTTAAATGATAAACATTTCTGTTCTGTAGAAACTCTCAGGTGGGTGAAGCTCAGAAACAAACATCTTGTTTTGTTGTTCATCTTCTCTTCTGCTCTGTTTCTGTGGCTCCTCCACCTCCACCACCTCCCCTTGCTGCTCCTCCTGCTCCTCCTCCTCCCTGCTCATTAAAGCAGATTGTTTCGTCAGAGGATTACACTCTGCTGTGTTTTAGTCTTCGCTGCAGGTCATCTCCCTCCAACTCCTGTGTTATCTGAGGCCCTGATCGAGGACCATGGGTCTGCTGGACATCCTGTCGTCCATCAGGGACCGAGCAGACAAGTTTCTGAATGAAAAGAACGTGGTGACGGACTTTCTGGGGAAGGTGGAGGAGAAGACTGGGATCAAGAAGAAGATCATTGCAGTGGGTGAGCAAGCTGTTGTTGGTTTGTTCATGACCATCACTTTGGTTTTGTTGTTGTTGTGTTCATGTTTAGAGTGTTTGTCCCTTCCTGTTGCGTGTCTGTGGAACCTGAAGAGGATTCAGTTAATTCTCCTGTGAACATAACAGCTGCTGTTTGCAAACACCAACCTGGAAATGTTCTGGATGTTTTCTCGGTCAGCCGAGTTTTCTCTGTTCGAAGGTCTGAAATTAAATGAACACTACCCACTGTGGATCAAACCAGCCCTACGTCCACATGATGGAGCCTTGATGACAAACAACAGCAGTATCTCATGTGACAGGCTGCAACTAAAACTGTGAAAACTGATTGATTTTAGTTAGCAGCTGCTAACTGCTGCTAACTGTAGCTGCTGTAGGCTAGTTAGCTCAGTTAGCTGCACAGCTCAGCAGACCTGAGCTCTGGCCCTTTATCAAACTGGACTCTGTTGGTCTTGGACTCTGTGCCCAGTTCAGGTCTTCAGACTCTCTGACTCAGAGTTTCCCATCATGCACCACAACACCAGACACCCACTGAACAGATCCATCGTTTGATTTGCTCCCTGACAAACAGTAAATTCATCAAATTCAGTGACACGGCTAACATTGTTACCATGGAAACACAGCCATCGTGGCTTTCATCACACGGAGGTGGGCGTGGCTACCTGGAGTCCTCAGGTGATCGATCATGTTGCTCCAAAATGATATTATTAATACCTGATCGATGAAAGGTGCAGTCAGCTGACCTACTCTGTGTGTGCTTCCTCAGCTCACCCGTTGGGGATGGTTCAGTTATTATCATGTGACCTTCAGTCAGTCTGGAGCTTTGGTCATGTGACAGCAGGTGTCATAGCAGGTGAGCGCAGCTCAGATTCAAACTAATCAAACCTCCAGGAAATGAACTCTGCAGGTGGAGCTGAAACTCCTGCCGTTAAAACAGCGGCAGAAGAAGAGGAGACGGCGAGTAGACGCCGTTAGTAACTGAGCTCCAATCACAGAACATGATGAAACCAACCTGCTGCAGAGCAGCGTGTGCACAAACGTTGCTAAAGGCTGATTTGACTCTTGTAGCAGGACTGAAGCTCTCCGATGAATAAACTCATTGAGGTGTTTACAGGCCAGTTGCCGTGGAGACGCTCCACGATGACTGAAGAAGACTTTAAATATGTGAGTGTGCTCAGCAGTGAACAGCAGTCTATTCATGGTGGCGTGGCGCCTATAGCGTGGATCGGTGACACGCTGCAGTGATGTCACCGCAGTGCCTGGTGCACAGTGTCCCGCGCTCGCTCTGTGCTCACGTTAAGGCAGATTATCCACAGAGACGGACAGCAGAGCAGAGCGGCCTCCATGTGTGAACACACACATAAGCTGATCAGAGGTAGGACACTCTTTATACAACTTCCTGTGAGTCTGCAGCTCGCCAACGCTCAGGTTGAGTCTGAATGGTTAACAGGTTCTGTTTGTTCTCACACGGCTGCTGCCTGTCGACCCTCTGATGCTGGAGTCTGACGAGCAGGTCGAGGCTGAATCAGAGACAGATCGGTTGTTGATTGACGCTCAGGTCACCTGATCAATCACCTGATCAGAGTTGCTCGATTGCTGCAGCCTGAGCAGCTGCACAGTCTGATTTTCCAACATGGCTGCTGTGCCAATCTGTTTCTACCTGCTCAGACTGTGCTCCGCTGCCTGTCTCTCTGTTTGTCTGTCGTCTTGTTTTTTTAACTTTATTGAAATCGCCTCCATCTAACGTTGGATCCACATGACCCAGCTACCTCTCAAAGCTCTGAATCAGCAAAAATATTGATGTACTCCAACAAACAAACAAACAGAGGTCTGGAAACCTGTAGCTCATTAGAGCGCTCAGTCCGTCTCTGTGTGTGAGGCTGATTTGCATGGAGCTGGTGCCGTTAACTCTGAGCTGAAGGATCATAACGACTGGCTAACGTCAGATTCATGGAGGTGAAATGTAAACGATGTGATCACATCACGAGAGAAGAATTTCTAAATATATAAATTAAATCTCAAAAGAAGCGTATGAATCATTCTGTCTTTAGCCACGTGACAAACAGACCCTCTGTGAGCAGCTCACCTGTGTTTCCGTCTCCTTGGCCTCTCCAGGTGCCGTTTCACTCACAGGACTCTACCTGGTGTATGGATACGGTGCCTCCCTCCTCTGCAACCTGATTGGTTTCGTCTATCCGGCCTATTATTCGTGAGTATTTCGACTCTGAGACACGTCAGAAACAACCTGTCAGACGGCTGCAGACTAAAACATCAGTCGATTCAAACAGGTTTGGAGTTCCCTGACACTGTTTAACTGGCTGTAGAACAACCAACCACAGCTCTATGGGAGGGACTATGACTGGGAATTCTCAAACATTGACACGCTTCCTCAAAAACAGGAAGCAGCTGTCGGGTTGTTCGCTGTTTCTCCACGCTGCAGCTCTGATGGTGGATCTGACAGCTGGTTTCCTCTCATTCCTGCAGGATCAAAGCCATCGAGAGCCCGAGCAAAGAGGACGACACAAAATGGCTGACGTACTGGGTGGTGTATGGCGTCTTCAGCCTGGGCGAGTTCTTCTCCGACATTTTCCTCTACTGGTTCCCGTTTTACTACGCTTTTAAGGTGAGAACCGGGTCGACCCAGTGTTAGCCGGTCATGTTTCAGTGGATTTAAAGCCTAAAGACACAGTCCATTCTGGTTCCAGTGTCTCTTCCTGTTGTGGTGCATGGCACCGATGTCGTGGAACGGCTCCCAGATCATCTACAACAAAGTGGTTCGGCCCATCTTCCTGCGCCACGAGGCCATGGTGGACAACATGGTGAGCGACCTCGGTGGAAAGGCCATGACTGCTGCAGAGAACCTGACCAGAGAAGGTACGGACCAGGTCCACACCAGAACCGTGTAGCTGCTTGCCGGTGTTAAGTGGGTTTTGACTGACCATTCTCCATTTCCCTCCTCAGTCCTGAGCACGCTGATCAAGAACAAAGCTCTGGTGACTCCAGTGCCGCCCGTCACTCAGCCTGAAACTAAAAGTTTACCAAGCATGTCAGCGGAAACATCAGTAGCTAAAGTCGCGCCGTCAGAGCCGAGTGAAGACCTACCCGTACGTAAACGGCACCTGCTCCCAGCCTTCATGCTAAGCTAAGCAAAGCTAAGCTAAGCTAAACTAACCATGTCCTGAGTCCAGCGTCAGCATCATCAGCATCACTGTGACCCAGACCCCTGGCATTTCAGTCCCTCTGTGCTCATAGAAGTAGAGCATGTAGCTGTGCAGCAGCTGTGGTGTTGAGGTCTGTTCTCAGCTGCAGTGTCCGTGTTTCCTCATGTGATCAGATGTTTTCAGGCTCAGTCTGAGCTGCAGAGTGTTGTCAGTAAACAAGCTTCAGTCAGTGGATTTGTTTGTTTAGCCAATGTGAGAAACCAGCTGTTATGAAAAGTCTTGATCCCCAGAAGATAAGTGACGTCATGATTAGCTGCAGGGCTAACTGGTGAACCGCTGTAGCATGTGAGCTAACCTACAACCTGCTGGTCAGCTGTAGACTTGCTGCAGCTGTGGCGAGTTTCTCAGTTTTTACAGGTTTTGTTCATAGTTTTAAATGAGATGAGCCCTGCACGCTAACACAACTGTGTCGTTACCTGTTCCAGCCTTTCCTGGGTTAACCAGTGTGGTAAGTCTGCTGGTTTGGTGTTGTGTGTTTTACACACAGTGAACGTGGTGTGAACAGAATTAGCATGAACCTCAGTGACCCCCCACCCCCACATAGAACATCAGCGCTGTAATGGTTTAAAGGTAAAGCAGCTTTCTTCTTCTGTGGTGCCGGGCTGCAGATTTGGCTGCAGCAGATGGAGCTGACGTGAAGACACCTGAACAGACCTGAGAGCTTCAAACCCTGCAGCTCAGCAGTAGATTAGAAGCATGAAGCACCTCAGCACCAACCAGTTATTAGAGTTAATGAATCCATTGATTAGCGTTTTTCCATCTCTGTGAATGATTTGGTTCATCATTAAGTAAATTACTAATTTAAGCACAGACACAAGTGGCGCCTCTTTTCTGCCTTTTAGCCACTTTACTTTATAACTTTCTAAAATGTCAAATGTGAATCATCACATTATAAATTATAGAATGATAATAAAAGCAGTTTAGTGCCGTTTTCACAGTGTTTTAAAGTCGACAGCTCGTCCTGTGTTAGCTAAACGTTAACGTTAGCTTAGCTGCTAAGTTGGAACCAGCTCCAACATTTTAATTGATCGTTAACATTTAATCAAACGCTGATTCATGTTTTCAGTCTTACTTGTGCGTTTGACTGAAGCGGCTTCAGAAATGCTGCAGTGAGCCTGTCCGATGAAGAGACGTTAAAGTTTATTGTCTGAGACGTCGCAGCAGCAGAGATGAAGGAGGTCTTTACATGTTTGTAACTGCTGCTTGTGTGTCTGTTGTGTTCTGTCTGTGCGTCAGGATGAGCTGAGTGTAGACTGACGGTAAGTCATCGATGGAAAACATGATCACATTAAAGCGAGCTCCTGTTTGTCTCTGGGATGACTGATGCACCTCAGTTCATATTCTCAGTTTAATATCGGAGCCTGCTGCACAAAACACACAAACAGTCTCTCTGTGACAACGAAACAATAATTGTATTTGTTTGGAGGTGAAAACTGAACCATGATCATTATCACATAAATCACCTCAGCAGCTTCTCTTCTGTTTCAGTCCTCCAGATAGCAGCAGCAGCAGAAGGAGGAGCTTCAGTGAGGAGGAGGAGGAGCATCAGTGAGGAGGAGGAGCCTCACTGAGGAGGAGGAACAGAAGTCTTCACAGACATCCTGTCAAAGAGACTGACTTCCTTTTTATATCAGATATGTTATATTTATATGTCAGTGTGTGATATGAAATGTTGCAGCTGCATCACATCAATGTTCATTATTGTTTTCATTTATTTATTTATATTTGTTTATTAATTTGGGGTCAGAGGGATGTTTGTATTTGATGTGAAGCACCTGGAACTGGCTCCTGTTCAGCAGGATGCAGATTGTCCACCAGGTGGAGCTGTTTTATAGTTTTCAGTTGTACACCTGCCAACCTGCGCCCCCAGAGTAGAGGACAGCAACTGCAGGTAACTGTGTCAGCGTCGCCTCCTGCAGGTAAAGGAAGTAACAGCTGCAGAGGTTTTCATCTTCTTGTCAAAGTTAATGTTTGTTTGCTGCAGCTGTCTGCAGGTGGAGTTTGGTCTCGGTCCAGCAACTGCAGCAGCTGCAGCAGCTGGACCAGGTTTCAGAGGCTTCAGCTCAGAGACGCCATGTGTCCTCTTTTTTCATGTGTTGCTGATGTTTATTTATTATATTTGGTTTTGTTTATAAACATTAAAGGGAGGTTATGAGCTTGACAATGACCCGATCAGAAATAAAAAGGACTAATGAGAATAAAACATGGTGTCTGACTGATCTGACTGTTTGTTTTACAGCATCTTCCTGAGTGATGTGGCTGTATGTACCTCAGTAAAAGTAAAACATATGCACTGAAATGCCCACTGCACAACGGCACTTTGTAATAATATACATGATTATTAAATTGTATGAATGCGATTTAAATATTAGGCCGTGCATCAGACGCTGGTCATCACCGAGCACCCGCAGCTCAGTGAGTGGAGGAGCTGAAGCAGCAGGAGGCGACGGACACGCTGTTGAGCACAAGTGAGGAGAACACCTGGAGACAAACGGCTGAAACTTTATTAACAGCATAGTAAAATGACAACGACCCGGGGAGCGAGTTTAGAGACAAAACCAATCATCCAAATCATTTGCACTAAACACACAGCGGCGGCAGGAGATGATGATTGTGACGGTGGCGGAAAGCGTGGCCTCTGTTGACGTGGCAGGGTGTTACGTTAACGTGCCGTGCAGCGTCGGTCCAGCAGCTTCCGGTCGTGTTTGCTAACCGGTCTCCGTGTTTCAGCAGCGTTTGGGCATTTCCCGTCCTGTGTCTCGTTGTAACGGCAGCAGACAGACCGGATCACAGCGGACACTCACCGCCGGTAAGAACTGACGTTAGAACTGTGGTCGATCCTGACTGATTCAGACAAAACAGCGAACTCCATTTGACGGTTGTGAAAATTAAACTTGTACTGCTTGTAGAGAAATGATCGCTGACTTTTGTCTGCGTTGTTGACTTTTTTTTATGGATCTTTATGCGTTTTTGTTGAATTCGGCTCAAGTATTTTTAACCTGGCTGAAACAAATATCCACATCCAGGCAGGTTTAGCCAGAGTCAGCACTGCAGCCCGCGGCGTGTTGTGCGGGACAACAACAGACACGAACAGGCGACGGAACCCAACCATTGAGATAAAGTCACAAATGCTGGCTCTCCGTCTGAAATGGGAAGATGAATAGTAGAACATGGAACATGAGAAATGGCTGTTACGTTATGTCATTGTTTGTTTACGTTCACAGACACAGTTTAATGATTTAGCTGCACTGCAACGTTAGGAAGAGCCAGCCCGTGAACGCATCATGTAAAGAGTCGATGTAAATAAATGTAATAAGTGATTTAATAAAAATATCTAATATCAGTGTTGAACAGACATTTAGTGTCCGGTGTGAAACTTTACACCTGGAGGGACAGGCTGACCCCACACCTGCAGCCGTGGTGTGTTCAGGTGCCCTCTGACAGCTGAACTCTCTTGTTTCCTCCTTATTAAAGTGACTTAATGACGTGTTCACGTGCAGGTGCAGGAAGTGACGCCGCGTCCGCTGTACAATGAATGTTGGTTCTAAGAACAAGAAGCGGGTGGTTCTGCCCAGCCGGCCCGACCCCCCCACTGTGGACCAGATCCTGGAGGACATCAGCAGAGCCGTTCCCAACGACCCGGTCTTCAGCATCCTGGAGCAGACTGCACAAGGTCTCTTTCTCTCTCTCTCTCACTCACACACACACACACACACACACACACACACACATACACATGCAGTTCATTGACTGGTTCTCCTGCAGGTTACTGACTGGTTCTCCTGCAGGTTACTGACTGGTTCTCCTGCAGGTTGCTGACTGGTTGTTTTGCAGGTTACTGATTGGTTCTCCTCCCTCCTCAGACTCGCTGCGGCCGTCCGACAGCGAGGTGGAGTTGCGGTTCCAGCAGTGTCGTCAGTACCTGGAGCTGAATGAGCAGCTGCAGGAGGCGCGTGGTCGGCTGCTGCGACAGCGGGAGGAGTTGCAGGCAGCGGGGGAGCAGCTGGAGAAGGACGTGGAGGAGGTCAAAAGTCAAGAACTCTGACTCCTCATCTGTTAGAGACTCTCCTCCTCTGATTAGGACGTTCTTGCTGCAGAGGTTCAGGAGGTTCAGATGATGGTCTGGATCAAACCTGCTGCAGTGCCACTGAGCCAGGAGCTGCAGTGTATGCTGACCTCTGACCTCACGATGAACTGTGAGGGTTTATCAGCAGTAACTTGATCGAACTGAACAATTAAAGCTGACGTCTCATTAACGCTTTTAATCATCATCTGATGTAGTTCATTAGTTAATTAACCATTTAATATAAAAATATCAACTTAATTAAAAACATCAGAGAGTGAGCGAGTCACGCATCCTCCGCAGTCAGACGTTACTACAGTCAGTCTGAGTCTGGCCCAATGTGATTATAACCTGTTATTAATTGATTTATGAACCATTTGAGCTGCTGTTCATCAGCTCGGGGTCATGTGACGTGTTTAAGACGATGAGACCGAGTGGTTCTGCTTCATTCACTGACTCGATTTCCTGAAGTGAAACCCTGAACGTCCCGGTCGTTCGCTTCCTGTTGAAGCTCCTTATGTAGCAGGTGCAACGCCTGCAGGACGCCTCGCGCCATCACAGCTTTACTGAAACAAGTTCTTCCCTCTGTTTACTCTGAACATTAAAGATCAGTAAATGTCATTTAGTCTGGACTGAGTCAGTGTCTCTGCAGCTCAGCGAGAAAACCAGAAGCCCGAGGCTCTGACTGGCTGTGAGCTCTGGGCTTCAGGCAGGATGAGTTGGAGCAGAGCTGCTCTGCAGGTTTGAACGATGCTGGTGTTCAGTGAATTAAAGCACTGAGTCAGTGAACGCCTCACACCACAGACCAATGAAAAGAACTGTGCTGTTGACATCACTTTACCTGTGTCACACCTGTGTATGAAGCAGAGTCGACTCTTTAGTGAAACATGTCACTTTTTATTGGATGAAAACATTAATTATGACAAACCTGCTGCTGCTTCACCTATTTCACATGGTGCCACACGCCTCTGAGGCCTCGCTCATGCTCCAACAGCTGGGACCTTACCGCCATGTTGATCAGGTGACCCATGATGTCATCTGATAACTTACCTAACCCTTTATCATTTATTTAACCAAATTACTGACAGTTAATCACTGATTGCAGAACAGAATTAACATCTGCATCCGTTTGGCGTGAATGTGTCTCATGTCTCGTCTCCATCCTGGCATGAACGAGGCCGCTGATGGCGATGGCAGATTAACTTCCAGAACCTTCTTCTCTTCTCATTCACTCAACGTTCGTGTCCTCATCCTGATTTCACCTTTAGGGGCTTTCCAGTGATTCTCCTCCTGAAGTCGTCTTCAGTATCAAACACTTGCTATGGGCTCAGCCAAGGGACAAAAAAGGTGATTTCAGGTTCAGAGGCTGTACGTCTCCATTTGTAAACCTGTCAGGACACAGACGCTGTGGTCTGTGTAACATTTGACTGAATTGAACCGTAACGCTGCAAACACTCTGACGGGTTTCTCAGCCCGGGTTAAAGCTGCAGAACGAATCTGAGAACGACTAAAAACCCAAACTGCGCAGTAACTTCTTCCAGACTGGACGTTTTTGGGTCAAAGTGAACTGAAATGTTTGTTTTGTGTGTAACTTTGGTTTTGAATCTGCTGACTGAAGCAGCTGTTCTCGTTCTGAGCGACCAGACTGTTTCCCAGAGCGTCCAAACTCTCTCCTGCAGCATTTACAAGATGTGAGATACAGCCAGAGACTGAAATCACCTGTGAACATCATCAGGACCCTGATCTGAACCTAGAGACTGTTTGATGCTCAAAGACCCCGTCGACTTCTGCAGCAAATCACTTAATGGCCAGTGGGACTTTAAAGGTCGGCATTCAAATGCTACGTTGGCTTTATTCATACTGAAAACATGCTTTGAAGATACCGGAGGGCGGTGGTGATAAATACAAAACCTGGTTTTATGAATAAACAACCTCATAATGTGGATTAATGCTGCTGGGTCTCTGAGCACACAGGGAGGAGCAACGGTACATCTACAGAGAATATTCATCAGCTTTATATTTGACTTCTTCTCAACCTATCACTACTTTTACAGCAACACATTAATGCAGATATTAACACGTTAGAAAGACTTCCAGTGGGAACCGTGTCCGCAGTGTGGGTCCTGACATGAAATGCTCAACAGCAAACACTAGTACGACCTCACTCCAGAGAGTGTTTGAGTGGCGACATCGTTATCCTAGCATGCTGTCTGGGATCCTTTAGTCGTGTATCTGCAAGTTATTTACAATACTGACTGAGACAGAGTACAGGAGAGTGCGAAGTCACTCTGAATGTTTGGGAAACGACAGATTTGCTATAATATTTTCTGTAGCAGTGATGAAACTAGAGTCCGGCAGGTGTCGGGTGAAGATCTCTGACAAATCATTACTGCAGATTAATCAAAGCAGGTTCATGGATAAACTGTAGATGTGTCGCACTGTTACAGGTATTGTTCTGGACGTACATGGATCTGCTTTGTGAAAATACTGAAGTTAAATAGATTTTGCATCAGATAGATCAATTATGTTGATTTCATCCTGATCAGTCACCTCAGACCTTCCAGCTTGTAGTCGATCAGTTCAATTGATTTCTTGTGCCTTGAAAACACTAAATCATCTGTAAAATAACCTTAAGTTTTAGTTAAATTTAAAGTTAAAGTATTGATTTTTACTGTATTGGTTATTAGCATTTAACCACTAATACACATTACAGGGATACCGCAGAGTTGTGTTATGGGTTATCCACAGATCTCAGTCCATGAACATGATCCCGACGTCTGCAGCTACAGTGCTGGATCGACAGGTTAAACGATGGCGCTCGCGCATTAATCTGGAGAAATGTTTCATCACAAATGGGCCCGACGCCACTTGGCGTGCTAACAGGAAAGGCTAACAGTGGGTTATATTGAGCTGAGAGGTGAAGCAAAGGCCCAAAGCGTTGATGTATGTAAAAAAAAGACTTTACATGTCAGAGTTTGTGTCCTTTGTGAGAGTCTGTCAACAGTCTGCCACAGTTTGACCCTTTTCAGGTAAAAGTCCAGCTGAGTTTTCCTTCAAAAGTTTGCATAATGTTCTTTAACTCGATTCTGTCGAGGAGACCGATGGTGGTTCATGTGCTGGGAGTTCATTGTCTTTATGTTTCCACTACATGTCTACCAGGCAATGATTATTCTACAAATACAAAAGAAAGTACAAAAAGATGCGTTTCTGTTTCCTCTGCATCTCCGAATGTCACAGACGGTCCGGTCACGTCAGACCTGTCTCAATGCATACATCCAACCCTGTATGAACTGTAGATGGAAGCTGTGATCAGTTGTTCAGAGGGAAACACTTGAATGCAGTGAATGGGGAAAGTAAAGGGTCAGTACCCGAGGTAAAGGGACCAGCACGCTCCTCGTCTGGCCACCTGAGTGCTGAGTTTCATACAGGAACACGGTAGAGACGTCCATGTCATCCACATTGTCCACTAAACGTCTTATGACTCACTTTTCTCCCCCGACTTCTCGTTGATTGTGGTGGCTTGGCTCTGTGTGTCCTGTAAGCAGCAGGCCATGGGGCTCGGGATGTAATTGAATGGAGTGACTCGTGCAGCCTTGCTGGGGGATCCTTGGCGAAAGTGGACAACTCCAGCCATGTGGCTGTCAGATGTTCCTGTGGAGATGGTGCTGTGGCTCTTCAGGGACCCGTCCGAATCTCCATCCTGGAGGTTGCTACCGGAGGTGGCGCTAATCTTTCTGAGTAGTGCCAGTCGTGCCACTTCCTCTGAGACAACTGGAACTGTTTCAACAGTCGGAGACGTGCTGGAATTGGTTTTGTTTGAAAAGTCTTCGGTCTGGACTGTAGCGTCGCTGGTCTTGCGAGACGCAAGTAGAATGGTTGGCAGTTTTCCTGGAAGAGCTGGTGGCTTTGGCTTTTCCCCGTCAGGAGAAGGCACCAGAGGTAATGCATTGGCTGGCAGAGTGCTTTTCAATATCTGAGGTACATCTTCATCCCTAATCCTCCTCCAGGTGACTCTGTCATTTAGCCGAGATGCAGATCTCTGCCCTCTCTTCTTTGTGTCGTCCTCGCTCTTTGCTCTTCCACTTGAGTCAGATGAAGAAGAGCGGAGGGAAGAATGGCTGGTCACTCGGCTCAGTATGTTTATGCTTGGAGACGACGCGTGACGTTTAAAGGTATCTTTGTCTTGTTGCTGCCTGGTTCCAGTCACTCTACCATGACTGTTTTGCTGAGCCATCCTGCAGGGGCTTTCAGAGCTTGTTCTCCTGCCTGGGCGTCTTGCAGATAGATCCCTTTCACTGGAGGTCGCTCTAGAGAGAGTTGTAGTCTGCTTCTGAAGGCCACGGTCTGGCCTCTGGACTGGGGGTGATTGTCCTGGACCTCTAACTTGCACCCTTCTCTGGGTTTGCACAGCCGCCTTTAGTTCCTGACAGCGTGATGAGCAAAGGAAGACTGCTGAAGCTCCAGGAACTGCTTTGCGTGGGGATCCGTTCTGAGATCCAGGCATGTTGCGTGCAGAGCTGTCACGTCTCAGCACAGGCTTTGATTCCTTGATGAAGGTCAGCTGTCTCAGGAATCCATTGCGGTCAGACTCACCACCACTTGAATGGACAGAAGTCATCCTGACCATTTCAAATCGATTGGCAGGCGTCACTCTTTTCCCGTTGACCTGATTGGTTTGTCTGCTGGTTGTTTGGTTGGTCACCAGAGGTGACAGAGGTCGGGGCCTGACTGAATTTTGCATAAAAGGGATTCGAACAGGTGACTTCTGAGTTTTAGGTGGGGGGGACTTTTCATTTTGATTCACAACAGGAGAGCGTCCCTTTCTCTCAGGACGGCTGCTAGTTGGTGGACTAGTTGGTGGGGTGATCTTTTTCTGGATGGTTTTATTTGTCTGAGTTGGCGACGTTATCTTCTTCTGTGAGTGTTTGGATGGGGTAGAGCTTTGTGATGATCCAGAGGATGAACTCTTTGGTATCCTTGGAGGTGGAGTAGAGCTTCTCTTTGGCAAGGACAGTTCACTTTCCTGTGGGTGGCCTAATCGGTGAAGGCTCTTTGATCTGTGTTGAGCAAGGTTTGGGTTCTTTGGAGCATCTGTCTTGGTTGGTACTTTTCTAGGTGGAGGTCTTTGTGATGGAGCTGTTTCCTTTTTCGGTGTATAGATCACTGTCCTGCCTCTGAAGACCACTGGCAAGTTTGGAACTGGCTTTCGCTGAGCGAAGTCCAGAGGTTTATTTGCCTTTTTGTCTTTAGCAAACTTCCTTTCTTTGGGTGTGAAGCTGGATGTTGACATGAATGACAAGACTGATTCAGTCTCTTCAGAGGATGGCTCTTGAGACTTTGATGCCTGCAGACCTGTTACAACACAATTAGCACCTTCCTGTATGGCTCTCCATTCAACACTGTTGAGGTCTGAGTCTTTATCCCAGGCCGTGTCGTCACTATCCATTTCCTCACCCATGTTCCACCCATCAGAGGCCCTTTGTTTTTGTTTTGGAGTATTTTCTACTTTCTTCTTCCTGGCAGCAAGCTTCCTCCTCTGCTTGGGCATAGCAGAGGTTATGCATTTCTGAAGGAGGTCGTCCTCTGAGTCCATGCTGACAGAGCTTGGCGAGCTTGGCTCTTCGTATTGGCTGTGGATGGTCAGAGGCTTTGTTTGTTGCACTACATTCAGTGTTTTGTTGTGTCTGTTTTTGTACCATATTTGCTGGGCTTTTGATCTATGATCGTCAAACTCTGCATCACTCAGTGAACTGAGAGAGGAGCTGAGCGAGTAACATGCCAAGGATTCATCCTTTATCAGATTCTGTTTTATCCTGTGAAACCCTCTGGACTTTCCCTGGCAATTATCCATCCTGCCAATATTTGTCATGCTCCTGGAGAGAGTATTTCTACTTGCTTCTCTGATCTGTTTCCTACTTGTTGGTTTCATCACTTCCTCTTTTTCATTTTCCTCATCATAGAAGCCGTTACTGTCCTCTGAAGAGTGTGTCATTTGTCGAAACACTGCACCACCTTTTTGTGATCCCACATTAAGGTTACTTCCTTCCTTTTGCTTTATGACTGGCAGTTCCAGCTTCCTGACTGGGCCTTGAACTTGCCTCCGCTTTTGTTGATTAGGGGACTGATCGCGATTTCTTTGGCTCGCCACTCGGTCAGCTACCTCTTTGCTTTGCATCAGCACTCTCTGAGTGGGAATCACATGTTTGGTTGTTCGGTTCATTTGTATCTCCGGTGGGTAGTTCATTCTGTTGGGTTTGTGGAAGTGTGAGAATATTCTCAGGTCTTCGATCCTCTTTGCTTCATCATCCATCAGTTCCTGTTTGTTCATGCCTTTAGCTGTGCAGTCTTTAGCCCCCCTGTCCTTCACTGGATACTGAAGTGTTTCGTCACTCAGGGATGTCGTGCTGGAGAAGTTTACAGGTGTACCTTCTGCAGAATCGGTGAAGGATGAATCGTCAAATTTAACATCCTTTTGTGGGATGACAATTCTTCTCCCGGGATACATTTGGGTTTTGCCATTTGGGAGCATCATGTATACTGGGAGATGTATTGGTTTTCGCATCTGGGAATTGAGAATATGAGGAGGGATGGTGGTCATCAGGGAAGGTCTTACTTTTCTGAACTTGGAGGGCATTGCTGAGTTGATGCATTCCTTTAAGATTTCTATGTCGTCGTCCGAGTTGCCCTCGCTATATCTCTCCCCGTGGTCTTGTCCTTGTTCATCGTCATCAGGGAAAGGGAGGTTCTTGTCATTTTGCTGGAGCAGGGGCGTCAGCTTCAGCTCCACGTCTTTTTGGATGTAGTGTTCGTGAAGCGGCAGAGCACTTAGACTTGAAGCACAAGAGAAGTTCTCAGTGGGTTTTTCTACAGTGAAGTAGATCATGGTGTCCAGGTCAGGAGGAAAGTTAAACCTCTCCTTTGAGTCTGCGATCTCCATAAACTTTCGCAGGCTGCTTTCCCACTGGCCTGCTATTCCTGTGGCCTGGGTTTCTGGTCCATTTGCCTCGACGCAACATGGAGTTTTACTTCGACTAGGAGGCATAGTTTGGCCCGGGCTGTCAGGAAGATCGCTTGGGCTTATTGTTCCATCAATCATCTCACTGCATGGATCGCTTTGGATTGAGCTGGCAATGGAGGGAGACTCAAAGCTTCCCAGTGAACTGACTGAGCTACAGCGACTCATTACCAGGGGTGTCTCGTGAATGTAGTTCTCAGATGAACTGGATGGAGATCTGTCTTCAAGTAAAGCAGGTGAAGCACCTCTAAGGAACACCTTCTCCCTTTTGGCAGGACAGGGGATCGCAATGGGATCTGTCTCTTTGCTGGGGAAGGTTTTTGAATCTGTCATCAGTAGCTGGCTGTCACTCAGATCCTCCAATGTCTCATCCTCTTCAGGTCTCTTCACCACTTCCTCATCCTCCACTTCAATAATTTCTAATGAAGAGTCACTCTCCAGCTCATTTTCACTTTGTCCATCCAGCGCTCCGTCGCCAGAGGAGAGGGAGGAAAGTGAACTGCAGCGGGAGAAGCAAATCGGTGTATTCTCCACAGAGTATTTCTGGACTGTCTCCATCGTCCCAATGGTTGGGCTTCTGGTGGATGTCATCGGAGAAAACTTTGTAATACTCCCACCGGTCATCACAGTAGGTACCCATGCTTGCCTCCTCATTGCTTGAGCAGCCTGGACATTGATGGCTGTCTTTGCTACACCAAACTTGGCCACACTCTGAATGAGCGGGACCTGTTGATAAGAAGGAGATAGTTTAATGGAAGTCATGCTGACATCTGAGGAAACTTTGGTGGATGCACTGACGGGTGTTTGCACGGGTTGATCCTGGTTCTTTTCTGCATCTGTGCTGCTGAACTCTAGAGCTTTCACGTCTTTGTTGTCCACAGAATCTCTCTCTGGAATATCTTGCTGGTTGGTCTCATTCAGGACAGAAGGTGCGACATTAACGTAATCTTGATGAGCCACCTTGAGATCGAGCTGGTTGGGTCGTTGCTGCACCATTAGAGCTCTTGGTGCAGGCTTCACCTGGTCTTTGCTGCCACAGTAGCCATCACTGGTGCTTCCACTGTTCAGGCTGTCTGTTGATACACTTGTATGGGTGGTTTTGAGGCGTAAGAGGGCATGAGCTCTACTGAGGCGTTCTCTGTGGGCCAAGCTGCTCGTATCAGAGAGACGGCAGGGCGAGCATGATTTTGCTCGGGCTTCATTCAGTTCATCCATTCCATATGGCCAGTCTGCCAAATGGTCCTCAGAGCTGAGGCTGAAACTGTCCTCCGAGGAGGTGTGCATGGTGATGTCCTCCACTAACCTGTCGATCTTGGCCACTGTATTGGTGATCTTCTTGGCTAGCTTCTCTGCAGCAGCAGAAACCACGTCTTCAGGAGGTGCATGTCTTTTCTCGACTGTCTGAGGCGGGTCCACGTCTCTCTCAGGTTCACTGTCCCTCTTACGTGGCTGGTTTTGCAGGAAGTTTGAGTTGGTGAGGAACATGGACAGCATAGAGAAGCTGCCGGTGTCTAGACTACTGGAGACGTTGGGGGCTTCATCGTCATCAAAACAACCAGAATCAGATGCATAATCCTTTGCCAGACTCTCAATGTGCCTTAGCGGTTTGTTGAGGGTCAAGTGTTTTGGGCTTTGTTTCTCAAGGGTGTCAAAAGTCTCTGCTAGATGTTTGGCATCCAGCTCTGCCTCCAGGGCCTTCTGTTTCCTCATGTAGAGTGAGGGCATACAGGAGCCAGGGGATACGACTGCAGCATCTTTATATTTCAGGGGTCGATTGGTGAGGAGGTTCCTCAAAGCTGCAGCGCTGCCCATGGCTATCATCTTGTGCTTGGAGTGGATAAGGTTTCGCAGCATGCTAACCGCCCCGAGGTCCCAAAGCAGCTCCTGGTCTTTTGGGCTTCGGGCAGAGAGGTTCCAGAGAGTCCCGCAGGCGTTGCTCACTATGGTCAGGCTGTGGGAGCGCAGGTGCTGCAGAAGAGTGTGGAGGCAGTTGTGGTCCCTGAGGATTTGCCTGTGGAAAAAGAAAATAAAAGACATTAATAAACTGTTTACATCCAAATTTAGAAAATTAGTCATTGTTAAAGGACCGAGCCAGTGGTTTTCCTTTCTGGTTTCAGTTGATTTCATTGTGGTATGAAAATCAAATTGAAGTTATAAGGATTGAGGGTGAGGGTGAGGGTCGATTGTCAGAAACCTACCTGTAGTCCTCCCGTGTGGCGACCAGACTTGACACATTTCGAAGGATCCCTCCGCCACTCTCAATGATGGCAAGCGAGTTGGTCTGACATCGGTAGGTCAGTGTGCTGACCAGGAAGCCCAGAGCTCCGTCCACTGAACAGATCGCCACCTTGTTGTCGATGCTGTGAGCCGACAGGTTCCACAGAGCGCTCAGAAGACTCTTCAGTGTGGACTCCTGGAAGACCAGAAACACAAACAAAGGTTTCATTTGGGTTTTATTGTCTGATCACTGCACTGCACTCAGGGCAGAGTCTTCACGTCTGACTTATTAATCAGCAAAACTGAGAAACTGTCTGGTACAACCAGCATGGCTTTTACTGATGAAGTACTGATCAGACGAATGCGACATGTCAGTGGGTGTTAGAGGGGCTGGTAGATGGAGTTAGTCAGGCCAGCTGTTTGCTCCTGCTTCCAGTGTCCAGGCTAAGCTTTGCTAAGGTAACTGACTTTAATAAGGACCATGTTGCACTAAATGAATTACTCTTTAGGATGAAACAAGAAAGCGATGACTAGATGAATTAAAAGCAGAGGACGAACAGAAATGATGTCAGTGTCCTGTGTTTGTTTGTGTGTTTCCTGGTTATGCGCTGACATAAGATGGCGGCGCGCACAGACGCAGCGGCTCGAGGCTCCCCGCTACTTTGCAACTTTATTCATATGTATTTTACAACATCAAGGCCCTGGTTAAGAAGGTTCAGCTGCAGTTACACTTCCTGCGTGTCCTTAGGAAGAACAACCTGGACACGAAGCTGCTGCTGGCCTTCTATCACTCCTCTGTGGAGAGCGTACTGTCTGGGTGTGTGGTATGCAGGCTCCACAGCCGAGGACAGGAAGGCGGTGCAGAGGGTCATAAACACTGCCCAAAAGATCATCGGTCCCCTCTGCCCAGCCTGGAAAACATCTCCACATCCTGCTGCCTAAGGAAAACCAAGGCAATCACAGGCGACCTCTCACACCCTGCCCACCCCCTGTTTGATCTGTTGCCCTCTGGGAGACGCTACAGATCAACAAAGTCCCACACCAGCAGACTGACAGACAGCTTCTTCCCCTGGGCCATACGCACTGCAAACACCCATGGATACACACACACACACACACCCACTCACACACACACACCCTCGGACAACAACCAACCCAATCTACCTCACTTTTCTTCCATATATTCCATTCATATTTATTTATATATATATTTATCTTCATTGCACTACTTCACAGTTTACAGTATATATGTATACAGTCTATATTTCAGTTTGTGCACATTTTTCCAATGTATATTATACCCTCACCTTTCACCTCTCTGTTTTAAGAGAACAGTTTATCCCTTGTTGTTTCTGGATTCTGCTACTGCTCTCGTTTCTGTCCTTTTCTGTTAAATAATTGTGTTATGTGGTGTACGGTAGCTCTGAGGGAGCGCCCTCAATTTCGTTGTACCCCATGTACAATGTACAATAAAGACCATTCTATTCTATTCTATTCTATTCTATTCTATTCTTACCTTGGTGGCCTGCAGGGCGCAGGTCATCAGTGCTGATACACAGCCGATGTCTCTGAGGACCCTCTTGCTGTTGATGTCGGCCCTCCAGGACAGATTCCTCAGGATGCTGGAGACCACCTGGTGGAGCTCCTCGCTGTCTGAGGCCAGCTGGGCCACCAGAGCCTGAAGGCAGCTCTTCTTGGAGCACAGAGTTGCCTGAGGGAAGACACAAACAGGAAGTCATGGATCGACAGAGTTCATCTTTGCTGTTGCTGTTCTCGCTCCAGCTGCTCGACATTAGGACCGGCTGATCCCTGCAGGACTGTTAAACCACCTCAGTGCTAAGTTTCTCTGTACCTTGTTGACAACATCTCCGAAGGTGAGGTTAGTCATTGCCATCCCTGCGTAGCGGCGCAGCGCCATGTTGATGGGGTCGTTCTGCATGCCATACATGTCCTGGTCCAGGTGGATCAGATCTGCCACTACCTGCAGACCACCTGGAAAAAACAGGAAGTTCTCAGCAAAACCTTTTCACTGACATTGGGTGAAAATGAAAGACTTGTGAATTTTGAACAAACCTAATTCGTTCATGGCGCGTCGGTACTCCTCCTCAAAGGAGAGCTTCATGATGGCGCACATGGCCTGACAGATCTGAGGGTCCACGGGTTCAGGGATGTCTGCAGAGAGGAAGCAAAGGTGAGGTTTCTGGGAAAGTGTTTTTATTTAAGCTGAAAACAATCAGCTTGACTGCTCATTGATCACATCCTTATATCCACAGGAACCACTGAAGGTTTGGGTTCCTGCACGATTACGTTGACTCACCGGTGGTTTTGGTTCCTCCAGGTGAAGGTGTCCCTGCGTGGCTCTCGATCCAGTCCCAGCCACTGTCACAGTAGGTCCGGATCTGCTCCAGCATGTGCAGAACTCTCATCTCCCTGCGGGCCTGACCCTCGTCCTGCTGGGAATAGATGATGTTGTGGAGGGCGGCGCTGGCCCTGGATTTGGCCTCTCGGCTGCAGCCCGTTGCCATGGTACCGCCTGCTGCTGTCTCCCCGGATCCGCTGCCTCCACCTGGCGTTTCATGCAGGATCTGGACCAGCAGGGGGACGCAGCCGGACTTCCTCATGGCGATGCAGCTGTCCTGAGAGCTGGACAGAGCCAGCAGAGTCCGGGACATCTCCTCCTTATCTCTGTTAGCGAGCATGGAGAGCAGCCAGAACACCATTTCCACCTGACGGGATGGACACATGACCCCAGTTACTAAGCACAAAGGCCAGGTATGTATACTTTACTCCTGTTTCTATTCAATGTTACCTCGTACTTCTCTGCCACTGTTGCCAAGTGCTTGCTCATGGTGGAACTGTTGGGTGTAACTAACAGTAATGAGTGTGGTCTAGACCTGCTCTGTTTGTAAAGTGCCCTGAGATGACTTTTTGTTGTGAACTGGCGCTATATAAATAAAATTGAATTGAATTGAAATGCCACTACATCTCAGAGTTTCTGTGCAGATTCAGATCATTAAAAATGAAATTATAAATACATGATGTTTTATGAAATTAATCTATAAATCATATTTGTTATTCTGAAAGTAGCTACTCTGCATAATGAGTACTTTCAGTTTGGGTACTTTAGGTATTTACTTCTGTACTCGACTAAAGTAAAAGTAGTAGTACAACTGTGAAGAAATACTCTGTTACACTAAACTCCTTTGTTAACACTTCATTAACACCCTATTAACCCTTCGTTAACCCTCGGTGGTGCAGAGAGACGTCACCTTGCTGCCTCTGTCTGCAGGAGCGTCTGTTCCTGCTGCAGCAGCTGAGGACATGTTGTTCTCTGGTTCTCCAGCAGGGGGCTTCTCTGCTCCAGACAGCTGCACACACACACACACACACACAGACAGAGGAGGAGGAGGTGAGGATGAGGAGATCCTGGTACATACAAATACTCCTTTTGCGTGCAAACAGGCGCGTAAACATCAGAGGGGGGATTTATTCATTTCTTCAGGCTGCATCAATGTTGTTTATCTTCAGGAAGTAGTTTAAGGTATGAAATGAATAAAATCATCAATAAATCAGATCAATAGGTCATTAATTGATGTATTGAACTGAAATCTGCAAGTTCAAATCTTTTATAATCTACAATATTAAAATTAAATGAAGCATCATAAAAATGAGGAGCTCACGGTTTAATATTCAGGCTAAACGTCGATTTAATCAGGATTTACTACTGATAAGCAACAAAATAAGCCTCGGCTCTGTTTGTTTCCTCTCGTGTTTTTGTGTCTTCACCTTGTTTTTAATGTTGGACTCGTTCCATCGACACGTCTGCTGCTTCAGTCCGACGCAGAAACTGTGAAACATTCATTTCACTGCCTGACTGCTGCCCCTCATACACACACACACACACACACACTCACACTCCTCTTTGTCTGCAGACACACACATCACACCCTGAGGCGTTGCCATGGTGACGGGTTGGATAAAAAGGGGGATGAAAGCTTTGATACGTCTCCGAGGATTTCAGTCAGCAAATCCAAATGAAGCTTGAGTGTGTGTGTGTATGTGTGTATGTGTGTGTGTGTGTGTGTGTGTGTATGTGTGTGTGTGTTTTCCTCCAGTCCAACAAAAGAAACCTGGGTATTTTTCCCTTGTGTTCGTGGCTCTGATCCAAACCTCCATGAAACTCAACCAGCTGCAGACTCGAAGACAAAATGGACGCTGGTGAGAGGAAACGCCGCCGTCAGCAGCAGAGATGACGCCTCCGCTTTGACCACACTGAGTTTGAGTTCCAGTCGGAACCATCGCTCGTCGGATGGTTCAGACAGATGAATAAACATTAAACGTGCACCCTGCGTATGAAGAGAGCTGCAGGACCACCAACAGCATCAGAAGCATGTACAGTCACACAGCGAGCAGCAGAGGATAAGCTGCTGATGACTCTGAGCTGATGCATGTGTGTTATAGTTTGATCTAATCGTTGTCCTGGTTCTCACAGCTCTGCAGGACACTGTGTGACGGACACCCTGGGCTTTCAGCAGGAGGCGATGCTTCAAATCATGTTTTTGCTGTTTCAGGGTGGAGACAGACGCCCGAACAGCGACGTTAACGAGGCCGCAGTGCCGCTCTGACAGAGGCGTTTTATCTCGTTGTTATTCTCGGAGGGAAGCCGAGCAGAGAAAGGACAAGCCGACTCGTCCTCTTTATCTCAGACACACTCACTCCGTGCCAACCCTGCAGCCTGGCAACAGCCAATCACAGCGCAGCTCCCAGATGGCTGAAAAGACCTGGTTTCTCTGCATGGTAACGAGCATGAGCTGAGCCGGGGAGTGATGGAGAGGGGAGGAGGAGGCGCAGGAGGGGGAGGAGCAGGAGGGGGAGGGAGAGGAGGAGGAGCAGGAGGAGGGAGTCTGCATGTTTAACCTGAAGCAGAACCTTCATGTGCAGAACCCTGAAGAACACGGGACTTTCATCATCATCTGTTAATGTGCTGATGTACTTCACTTTATTCAGTCGCTTCAACTGTCACCAGTGAATTTTCTGATATTGTCTAATTTTAATAATAATTTTAAAGTCGAACTGAATGAATTTTTTTATAAAGGACAGATTTATATTTGTTTCAGTGTTTATGATGAAATCAGCAAAATAAGCCTGAAACAAGCAGACTGATGGTTTATGATATTACAGTAGTTATTCATGTGTTTGTAATGCTGCAGGAGTGGTGGTCATGTTAAATCCATTACTCCAACAGAGCAACTCGCTCCTTCCCTGCCTCTGTGATTTTAATCTTCAAACTCTGTTTGACGCTTTGTTTCCTCAGAAGATTCAGAGTTTAAGTTTCTGTTTTTAAATCCAGGTTCTTTCAGAAATAAATACAGTTTATTTCTATTAACACTCTGAATGTGTGTCGTCGTCAGTAAAATCTGCTTCATGTTTTTCATTTTGTCGCTGCTGCTGAATAATGAACAAACAGCTGAGATGATTTATTATTCATACAGTCAAATGGACTGAATCACAGCCGCTTCACGTTGTGTCCAACAGGCCTGTTGTGCAGAGACCGCTGCAGTTGTGTTATTAGAAATATAAAAATCATATTTCCGTGACTGAGCCCAGTTTAAGGTGGATCTGACGGCTGATGAGAACCAGAAACACCAGAGCAACAACACAATCACCAGCCAATCAACAGCCAATCACCAGCCAAACACCAGCCAATCAACAGCCAATCACCAGCCAATCGCCAGCTAATCACCAGCCAAACACCAGCCAATCACCAGCCAAACACCAGCCAATCACGAGGCAAACACCAGCCAAACACCAGCCAATCACCAGCCAAACACCAGCCAATCAACAGCCAAACACCAGTCAGTCACCAGCCAATCCTCTGCTGAGCAGCCGGAGAGAGATATGGAGTCCAACCTGTCGAACCACAAACGTTTGAGCTGGGTGAAAGAATGCAGACGTGCCTTCAAACACAGAGAGAGACGGAGATTTACACCACTCAGAGTTAAACTCTGCATTTCAGCTCGCTGTGTTTTAAAGGACGAATCAGACGCAAACATGACAACGGAGGCAGCGGTGAGTATCTGCACCTGAAACCAGCTGATCTGATTTAAACACGTCTCAGCAGGAGGCCAGAGGAGACAAACATCAGCATCACGAGAGGAGAAAGAAATCAACATGCTGTTAAGTTAGCATGCTGTTAGCATTTAGCTAAAACACTTTAATGATATCTTTGATTGTTTAAAGCACAAATACTCAGTTTTTGGCTTCTGTCTGAAGCAGATGATGTTCCTGTGAAGCTGTTTAACATGAAATCTGAAAATGAATATTCCACCTTCATTCTCATTTGCATGCAGACCTGAAACATGGATGCACTGATCTCGTTCACAGGTTTTCTCTGACGTCTCCATCAATGAAGCATTTCACCACGACTTGTGAACACAAAGAGCTTCAGACACGACTCTACAGCGACGAGACTCTGCTGAAGCTTCGCTGAATGTGAGAGATGAGTCTGCTCGAAGACGACAATGAGGAGACTCGTGAATCTGAAGAGCAAACAGATGAAAACCCGAGGATGAAAGACCTTCAGACCCCTCAGAGGGACAAAAGGACCATCAACCCTCTGAGTCTTCTCAAAGTGGACCTCAGTCAGTTTAAAGACGGCGTCACCAGCGTCTTCAGCATCAGCTCGTCCAAGGACAAAGAGACGAAGGCAGAGCATGAGGACTCTGGTCAGACAGACAGTAAATGTGTCAGCGGCACACAGGGTCTTCTCAGAGAGGACCTCAGCCATCTGAAGGAAGAAGTGACCAGCGTCTTCAGCATCAGTTTGTCCAAGGACAAAGAGACAAAGTCCACGGAGAAGACAATCAACCTTCTGAGTCTTCTCAAAGAGGACTTCAACCACTTTAAAGATGACATCTCTAACGTCTTCAGGACGGGCCTATCAAAGGAGCGAGGCACTGCGAAGGAGGACTCATCAAATCCCTTCAAGATAAAAAGCTCCACGGCTGAAAGGACAGAGGAACCATTCAAGAGCCTGTTCAGACAAGACCAAAGGACATCTCAGAAGGCGGGGAACAGTGAGACAGTTAAAAAGACGTTTTCAGAGACGAGCCAGGAACAAACGGTTGGCAGTTTGAGGGAAAACCAGAGGGAAGAGTCGGTGGAGAGGGAGGACAGTGACCTGAAGGACGGGGTGGATGGACCCGAGGACAGCGAGCTGGATGTAACGTCCTATGAGGAGAAAACTGATAAGGTTCAGGCAGGTACGAGCCAAAACTGTGAAAACTATGAATCCAGATTATTAAATGATGTTTAACCCGTTCCTGCTGTAAATTAACTGTGCAGCCAAGCAGAGATGTGAGAGAGAAGCTCGGACTGAAGACAAGGCGATAAATGAAGAAGAAGAAGAAGAAGAAGAAGAGCCATCAGAGAAGCTTCTCTGGGAGTCTCTGTCCTCAGGGATCAGCCTGTTTAATCTGAGAGACCCAAACAAAGACGACAGGAGGTCGGTTAAACCATTGTTGTCATTGTTGTTGTTGCTGTTGTTGCTGTTGTTGTTGTTGCTGTTGTTGTTGCTGTTGTTGTTGCTGTTATCATCATCATATTGTTGCAGGGATCGGCCGGGAGACGACTTGTGGTCGGTGAAAAACTGTGAGTTTTCATCTTCAGTGTTGAACTTTACATCTGCTCCCAGCGGCGGTTTAAAAAGCCTCTCCAGGATTTTCCGTGTTAATCCCACAGTGACACAAACTACTTGATTCACAGCGACTCTCAGTGTTTACAGCAACAAATACTAATCATTAAAGCCATTAAAGCCATTTTATAAAAGTTGCTTATGAATTTAAATATTATGGCAGATGTGATTCTTCAGATTCTCTGTTGTTCGATTTACATGATGTTAACCAGAGAAAAGTGCTGAGTCGGGGGTTCTGCAGATTCTATCGCTGACATTAATTCAACGACTATCAGAATTTTTGCTGACTCGACTGAATGCTACTTCCTGTTTCACCCCTCAGTCGCCTGCTATTTGACCTTTGACCCCAACACTGCCAACTCAGAGCTGCACCTGTCTGATGGCAACCGGATGGCGACTCGTGTGTGGTCAGACCACCGACCGTTGGACCACCCGGACCGGTTTGAGCGTTGCCCTCAGGTCCTGTGCAGGGAGGGGCTGCTGGACTCGGTGTACTGGGAGGTGATGTGGAGCGGCGGCGCCGACATCGGCGTCACCTACAACAGCATCTCCAGAGATGGAGCCGTGGAGAGCTGCCTGCTGGGACACAATGAGCAGTCCTGGAGTCTGGAGTGCTCGGAGGGGAGCTACACACCGTGCCACCACAACAAGAGGTTCAGGTCCTCCTCACCCAGACCCTTCACCCACAGGGTCGGGGTTCACCTGGACTGGGCTGCAGGGTCTCTGTCCTTCTACTGCATCTCTCAGGATACCATGGTCCACCTTCATACCTTCACCTCCACCTTCACTGAGCCCCTGTACCCGGGATTCTGGGTCTGGGCCTACGATGGTTCAGTGTCCTTGTGTCAGGTGGAGCTGGACTGGGAGCGACTGCTGCAGTGACGGTTAGCAGCAAGCTAGGCTAACTGACTGTTAGCCACCCCATTAATGCTAACCAAGACCAGAGCAGACCAGGTCCACTTGGCCCAGACCAGAATGGACTCAGCTTGGTCCCATCAGTCATCAGAGGTTCAGTCCTGATGTGTGGCCTCACCTTTAGCTCATGTAAAACATATCAGTCCACCTTAAATCTAAACAAGTCCACCTTAAGATCTGAAGTCCAGAAGCTTCAGATTTGGACTTTTTGGAAAATGTTTTGATGCTGAAACG
The DNA here is from genome assembly GCA_008933995.1 of Datnioides undecimradiatus. NCBI lineage: Eukaryota > Metazoa > Chordata > Actinopteri > Lobotiformes > Datnioididae > Datnioides > Datnioides undecimradiatus. The sequence goes on from WARS01000082.1 coordinate 207,527, forward strand.
AAACGAAAAGCTGCTGCAATAAAAACCTCAGTCGGAGTGTGTGAGTGTTTCTGTGTGTGTGTGAGTGTGTGTTTCTGTGTGTGTATGTGTGAGTGTGTGTGAGTGTTTCTGTGTGTGTGTGTTTCTGTGTGTTTCTGTGTGTGTGTGAGTGTGTGTGAGTGTTTCTGTGTGTGTGTGTTTCTGTGTGTGTGTGTTTCTGTGTGTGTGTGAGTGTGAGTGTTTCTGTGTGTGTGTGTTTCTGTGTGTGTGTGAGTGTGTGAGTGTGTGTTTCTGTGTGTGTGTGTTTCTGTGTGTGTGTGTTTCTGTATGTGTGTGAGTGTTTCTGTGTGTGTGTGTGAGTGTTTCTGTGTGTGTGTGTGTGTGTGTGTGAGTGTGTTTCTGTGTGTGTGTGCTTCTGTGTGTGTGTGAGTGTGTGAGTGTTTCTGTGTGTGTGTGAGTGTGTTTCTGTGTGTGTGTGTTATTGCATATGTCTGACCTGTAGCTGGCTCTCCTGACTCCCTCGGGCCTCATGCAGCTCCTTCTCCAGCTGCTCCAGACGAGCAACACGTATCTGCAAACACACACACACACAGATGTGCTGTTTTGTCTCATTATCCACCACCAACATTTCATCACAGCTTCACCGTTTGCTTCAGTATATGCGTCGTTCAGTGAATCCGTTGTTTATTTTGTGAAATTGTTTATTCTTTGACGTCTGTGTGTTGTCACATGACGCCATCTGAACGCTGTCTCACCTGCGTCCTCTGAACCATCTCGTCGTTGGTGCCGAAACGTTCCTCCATCACAGACTGAAGCTTCTGTGCCTCGAACTCCAGCTGCTGTCGGATCAGATCCATCTGCAGGGAGAACTGCAACACACACACGCAGGTCAGGGGTCAGCGGTCATGACAGGTGTGTGTGTGTGTGTGTGTGTGTGTGTGTGTGTGTGTGTGTGTGTGTGTGTGTGCTCACCGTGTCGATGCGCGGCAGCTGAGCCAGCCTCTGTGACAGCGCCTCCAGCTGGCTGAAGTACCAGCAGCGCTCCCTCTCTTCGCGATCGATTTCTCCCAACAGGAGGTTCCTGCAAAGCATCATGGGAAACGTTAGTGTCAGCATCACGCCGGCGCTCAGGCTGTGTCATGAATCCCCCTCATCAGCTCCTCCTGCAGGGTCAGCTGACCTCTCCTTGTACAGCTCCTCCAGGTGGTGATCGCTCTGGCGTCCGTCTGCTCCGCTGATCACTGCTGTTTTGGGCGGGGCTCCATCCAGGAAGTGATGTGGCAGCATGATGGAGGCCGAGTCCCCCACCGACGCCGCACTCAGACGAGACGGAGCTCTGAGGGGACTCCTGGCCCGACTCACCGCCGCCACCGAGGAGGAGGCGCAGGAGGACGGAAGCAGCGCCAGACGATCATCAAGCTCCGCCCCTCCTACACCTGCCAGCCCCGCCCCTCCAACACCTGTTAGCCCCGCCCCTCCCAGACTGTCGGTCAGCAGCCTCAGGTTGTGAGGTTGGTGTTTGAGTTCGTAGTAGTTGGTGAGATCCATGTGGAGCTCTGAGGGAGGAAGAGATCAATGATCAATCGACTGATCGACCTCGCAGGCTACACATCCAATCATCCGTCCACACACACATCCACCCGTTCACACACCTATTCATCCTCGCCTCCTCCCTCCCTCCTTCCCCTCCTCGCTCCCCTCTGTTAATTGCTGTCTTTAAACTTGGATTTAATTAAATTCGATTTCAGTCTAATCAACATTATCTGTTTGAGTGGATTGAGTCATAACGAGGCAGAGCCAGCTGCAGCCAATCAGGTTAGCTGATTGAGTCAATTCATTGCTGTGTGAGTGCTGATTGGTCCCTGCGGAGGCCCTGAACAACTGTTTCCTGTGGATGGGATGCGAGGGCTTCTCCAGATGCAGGTGGAGGTTCTCACCTTTGAGTTGGTGCAGCACGTCGCTCCGCCCTGAGGAGGCCAGAGTTCCCGCCTCCTGCTCCAGTTTACTCTGCAGCTGCTTCAGCACCTCCTGCAGCAGGAGAGAGGGTTTCAGCTGGTGCAGGAAACGATGCAGATTATAAAATATGCAGATTAAAAAACCCACCAGGTGTGATCTGTCAGTGCTAACAATGCTAACGATGCTAACATTGCTATCAATACTAACAATACTAAGCCCGCTCAGTCAGAACATTGATCTTCAGTCCACAGGAGACGATAATCCAGTAAAATCCCGCTGCAGCAGATCAAATGAGCCGTTTTCCTTCATGTGCAAACAAGTTTCTCCTGCGCTGGAGGCTGCGGGCGTCGACCTGCAGCCTCGCCTGCTGCAGGCGTCGACCTGCAAACTCACCTGCTGCAGGTGAATCGCGGCTCTCAGTGTCTGTGCCTCGAACGTCCTGACTCTGCTGGAAGCAGCCGAGCTCGCTGTGATAATCCAGCTGCTGCTCAGCATCTGGACACGTGAATGTGTGTGTGGTCACGTGTGTGTGTCTGTGTGTGTGTGGCTGATGGGATTTATGTCCTGCAGGATTTGGGTCTTAGCCTGGTTTCATAGCTTCTGTCTCTCTGCGTCTTTATTGATTCTATTTCTAGATGTCGTTGCGTTTCATGAACAGGAAACAGTGAAACTCGAACACATTACGCTGTAATAAACATTAAATCCTTAATGCATCATGTTTAGTCGATTTAACACAACAGCAGTTTGATGAACTGTCAAAGTCATTTTTAACTTAACATATAATATAAATAATCATGTTTAAATGGATTATTATGGTTTCTAGAATAACATGAGCACAGACCCTGTAATCATCTGTCAGTCGACGCCTTCATTCATATTTTTATTTGAATTAAACTGAACAAACAGAATTCAGTTCAGTACATTCCTAACCTGAGTCATCTCTGTTTTCCCTCCACGCAGAGTTATCAGTTATTCAGCCCTGAGTTTCTGCAGGCTGTTTGCCTCAGACTCTCATGGACATTTTCAGTATTTTCCAACATTCATTGTGAAAATATTCAAATTGTTGATGCTGCAGGTTCGACTCTAAATCTTCGTAAACCTCCTTTGGTTCTGACTCTGATGCAACATTTATTTCCAGAAAACATTCATGAAATCTCAATAAAACAATTTTAATGTTTATTTGTGTTAAATCGACCAAAACAACGCAACTTGTTTTTGTTGTTGTTGTTGTTGTGCGATCAGACTGACCTTCATGCCGAACGTCTCAGTCTCCAGTTTGGACAGGTGGTTGGAGTTGTCCTCCAGCTCCCTCCTCAGGTGGGAGTTCTCCTTGCGGAGCGCCTCCACCTGGTGGGCCAGCTGGTCGTAGGAAGCCACGGCGTTGGCCATCTTCACACTCTGCAGCAACCCCTGCAGGAGGATGGAGGACAGCTTCAGTTAGAAACACGTGTTTACATGTGACCACATGGTTAGCATCGAGCTAACTGACCTCAAATAACTCAAACAAGTCAGAACAGGTGTTTCCACTGTGTTTCCAGTTTTCCCAGCATCACCTGAATGCACCACAAGGAACAACTCAATCACACCAGAGAGAACAAAGGTTCACACGGTGGAACCTCCTGCTCCTCCCTCTGCTGCTCCTGTTCCTCCCTCTGCTGCTCCTGCTCCTCCTGCTCCTCCCTCTGCTGCTCCTGCTCCTCCCTCTGCTGCTCCTGTTCCTCCCTCTGCTGCTCCTGCTCCTCCTGCTCCTCCCTCTGCTGCTCCTGCTCCTCCCTCTGCTGCTCCTGTTCCTCCCTCTGCTGCTCCTGCTCCTCCTGCTCCTCCCTCTGCTGCTCCTGCTCCTCCCCCTGCTGCTCCTGCTGCTCCTGCTGCTCCTCGTCCTCCCCCTGCTGCTCCTGCTCCTCCTGCTCTTCTGTCCCTGCAGCTCTGCTCTGGTCCTGATGGTTCCTGCTCCTCTTGGACCGTCAGGCCGCTTGGCTGTTAGATAACATGTTATCTAAGTTCATCCTGCGGCTGTTTCCACCCTGTGCTCAGCTGATCCTGAGTCAGTCTGAAAACGTGTCACACTTTCCACTCATTACTCTGATTTTCATGCATCTGTTTGTGCACAGGCCTGCAGTTGCTCCTGACTGTGGACCGGAGGTCGGTCAGCGTGACACCATCGCTCCTGAACACACCATCTATCATTTTAACATTGACTTCAGTGTTTGTGTCTGAAACCACATGAACCAATAACTGGTTGATAACCGAGCGGCAGAGGCCAGAGCTGCACGTGCTCAGTGAGCTGTCTGAAGCTGTGTGGCGTTGACCTTCACTGCAGAGACGACAAGTCAGACGAGCTCTGGACATGAGCTGCGTCACAGATGCCCCATCTTTGTTTGTTTGTTTGTTCCAGGCAGGAAATAAACAACCGTCACTGTGTTGTGTTGTTATCCAGATGACTTCAAATCTGAATTAAATGTCACTGCTGCATTTGTTACGAGGAGCTGACCCCCAAGGGAATTGTGGGTAAGAGGAAGGTGGAGGTCTGAGAGGAAGAACAGGACCCGGGCTGTCGTGGATCAGGTTGCAGGACTGCAGAGAGACGCTGCAGCTGATCCCGTAGTTTCAATGACTGTGTTCAGCCTCTCACAGCTCTGCACTGCACCTGTAGGGGGTCAGGACACAGCGTCCACCGACCTCTGACCCCTGACTCACTGCAACTCGTTATACAAACATAACCCAGGCAGAAGATATGTGTGTGTGTGTGTGAAGGTGCCCGTGATACTGCAGACCTCAGCCGGTGTGTGTGTGTGTGTGTGTGCGTGTGTGATGTCTATGTTTCCTCATCAAAAACATCTAACATATTGATGGTCTGCGTCACCATGGTAACAGGCACACATCCCCCACCATTGCCATGGTGACACATTTACATCGAGTGCTGGCTCTCTCTGCCTCTCCTGTCATCTGATACACACACACAGACATGTATACACACACTGCTGTAGCTGCTGCAAAGCATGCTGGGAAGGAAAATGCAAGAGCTCCCGAGAGGATAACGAATCAGACGCAGACTTTACGAGCCTTAACGGAGACTGTTAATGGTGCAGTTGCTACGGCAACAACCGATCTGATGCGTCTGACCCAAATTCGAGACGACATTGTAAAGAAGATGAAACAGGAAGAGAAAAGAAAAGGAAGCGGTTTAAAATGTGGTCACATGATTAAAGCTGGAAACCACCTGCAGTGGTGGAGAGACCGCCACATCAACAGACAAACAAACAAAGAAACAAACAAACAAACAAAAAGCAGAATGACCTCAGTTCTCAGACTGTCGTGTGTGCACGTACATGAGTTTGATGAAACGCAGAAGCAATCAGACATCAGGTTAACAAGCTAACACTGAGGCTAATTACAACAACAGTGACCTGAAGGTTTCGCTGAAGCTGATTGGAGGATCTGAAGAAGAGAGAGAAACATCCTCTGAACGCACACACTGACCCTCTCAACTTCCTGATCACATGACCCATCACCTCACATCCCATTGGCTGTTCAACTCACTGCTGCAGTCTGCTGACACATCATATTCACTGTTTGTCAACTGAATGCAGTGTTTGTGATGCTGAGGCTTGCTATAACATCAACTAGCATAGCATTAGCTTTCTGGCTTATAACAGAGCTCCAGGGTACTTCCTGTTGTTGTATCGGAGGTCCTGCTGCAGAGGAGTATTATGGGATGTAATGACGTTATTGAAAGAGGGAAGAAAATCTTAATTAAAGGTCTTGTTATGAAAACACATTTACAATACGACGCTGCAGAGGTTCACACTGAGGTCTCCACACACACACACACACACACACACCCCTCTGTGTCCTCCAGCTGTCTCTCTGATGGTCACAGTCATGTGTTTAAATGTTTCTGCTATGCTGACGTTTGTTCCTTCAACAACAACCGTTTTAAAGTCACTGAATATTTGAACAAAGACCGAGTCGACCGCTCCCACCACCTGCTCCACCCCCACATCCTCCTGGCCTGCATCCACCCCCTTCCCCCCTAGGACTGTCTGGTTACCGTAGCAACCGCATCTTCCAGGCAAAGAGAGTGGAGGAGTAGAAAATGGCGTGTGTGAAGCAGAGTCAGTCACACTGATCCTTCTCCTTCTGTGTGTGTGTGACACCGTCAGGATGTGACTCCACCACCTGAGACCAGCGAGACAAGGTGACGCACCGAGAGCCAACAACAGCATCTCCTCAGACGGATGCTAACAGCTATGCTAACAAATGATGCTGAGAGCATCCACACTGACTCACTGACCAGCATCATTATCTTCATCACTCTGCTGTGATTTTAAAGATTCACATCTTCAGCAGGAAACAATGAGCCTGAGACAGGAAGTCAGGCAGGAAGTCAGGCCGTGTTCAGAGATGGAGGAACATGTTGGTTTGAACTTGGATCATCGTGATCCTTCTCTAAATGTGGAGGTGGAGGAGGAGGTGGGGGTGGGTGAATGATGGATGAAGCTACATTCATGGCAACAACAAACTGTCCAGTTATCACAGAGTGAGTCAGCAACGCCACTTCCTGCCAACAAACGACGAGCAGCTCTGATTCTGACACGTGACCTCGTCGTGGTTGTTGTTGTTTTTCAGCTTCAAACAACAAGGAACAGCTTTAAATCAGATCAGAATCACTTCTCGGTTGCAGGATGGGTTCCTGTGTCTTCAGACTTTCAGAATAAAAGCATCCTGTTCTTCAGGACGGAGGAGTTGCAGTGATGAGGTGAAACCATCACCTCAGTCTCAAATCATCATGTTGCAGCAAACTTTCATTTAAATTCTTTAACTTTAAATTCACACTTTTCTGAATCTTGTTCGAAACTCCTCATTACACCCTGTCGGAGCTCCATCTGCAGGCACTAACAGCTTCATGCTGCTTGTTCAAACACTACTGGTTTAATTTCATCGCTGTGAGAAACGCTGTGAATCAGTTGATTAGCACAGAACTGATGAATGCATCAGCGTGACTGATCAGGTATTTAACAGCCGAATCAGTCTGAGGCCGTTTGATCCACGAGGATGAGGTTGACTGATGACATCATCACGGTTTTTTTCCTGTGGAGGATTTTATTCACTCACATTTTCCAGTTTTATTATAAAAACATGTTTTTGAGGCTGTAACTCTGAGAACAGGTGATGCATCAGATCAGAGGCTGAGAGCAGGTGGTGTGTTCAAGGACACTCTGACATCTGACCTCCGATCTGCTGCTGTCATATCTGAGGGAACAAACCCTTCAAAGGGAAACTGTGAAATTTTTCTTGTCTTAAATATGTTGCTGTTGAGCAGCCGATGCTCAGATGTCAGAGTCTCCATAAACACATCATCAGGACAGTAAACGCACCAGCATCAGTCCCGCACAGTGTTTTTTAAATGTTTCAGGATATAAATCACTTTGATCTTTAATCTGAGCTCATATTTAAATATTAATCAGTCTCGACTGATAAACTGAGACATAAAGTTTGAGTCTATGAATTAAAACAGGAGAGGAAAACATGAAGGACTGAAACATGATGATCCTGAGGGAATAAAAGACTCTGAGTGTGAATATTTACAATATCTCAAACACATGTTCAGTCGTTTTATTTGAAGTTAGAAACATTTAAAATCAACAAAGAGGAGAATCTCTGTTGCTCTGATATTATATGTGATATGATCTGAAACTGTTCAGAGAAACAAAACCTGTTTAAAACCCTCTCAGTCTGTTTTCACCTGAATCTGACAACTACATGATGCTGATCATGTGATCACATCCTTCACTTCCTGTCTGCTGTCCTCTCTGACAAAGGAGACACATTTCAAAATAAAATGTGACCTAAACCTCCGCGCTCCAACGCACCACCAACTCGTCCTCGCACCAATCAGAGTACTTCCTGGAAGCGAGTTGAGAAACTGAACGCACAGTCGTTAAATCTCATCCTCACACCAACGAACACGCCCGTCCATCTCTGGACACTGTCTCACTTCCTGTCTGAGGCTCACTGCTTCCTGCTGATTCATGTTTTTTAAAAAGCTCCTTTTTAGCTAAACAAACGAAGCATCTGTGGGGACTATTCCCAGTGGCGGATGAATCCACGTTTGGTGATTTAGTGAGCATTTGTGGCTGCAGGAAGGTATGTTTGTGTGTGTGTGTGTGTGTGTGTGTGTGTGTGTGTGTGTGAGTCTTTAACAACATTGGAGGCTGAACATCAGCTGTGATGCAGGAGACACAGTCGCTGAACATGAGTGGACTCGACTCATCATGACCAATCAAATCAAAGTCATCTCTCAGATCAGTAAACCAACAATAAACAATCAACAGTTCCATAAAACAAATCAGACAGGAACAAAGAGGCTGAATCAGCAGCTGCAGCCCCCGCAGGACGCACACCGTCACCATGGACCAGTGAAACCAGCGCAGACTGGGAGAGACGCAGGATGCGTTCAGGGCCCAACACCGTCCACCAGCCGCAGGACGAGCAGCAGACCCGACGCACAAGCACAGGTTTGACTCATATGAGACGTTCAGGGGCTTAAAATGGTAATAATCGGATTCACACGCAGATAAAATAAATCAAATGAATTAAAATCAGGAACGTGTCTCTGATCTTCGTCTCGGGATCAAACCGGAAATCTGTTTTTTTAATTTGTCATTTTAATTTTGACCTTTGAGACGTTTTTATTTTTTCAGCTGCTGCTTTTTTTCTTGACATCTATGATTCATCAGCTCCTCCATCCTCCGTCCTCCAGCCTCCAGCCTCCATCACTGTGCCTGCATGACGGAGGACAGAAAGCAGGACGCAGCCCAGAATCCCGCAGGAGCAGCAACACATAAAACCCTTCAACATGCGAAAGGATTCAGAGCCTCTGCAGCTTCTGAGCCAGCCACGCTCTGATGGTCTTTATCTGCGTTTAGCGGTAGAGCCGAGGAGAACCTAACCGAACCGAGTCGAGCCAGGCCGGGCGCGTTTAAACAGACGATTAACCCGAGTTAGAACGAATCAAAACCGAGATAAATGAGAAATAAAGAGAGGAAGAGACGGAGCGGCTGGTCCTTACCTCATGACTCCGAGCAGAGCTGAAGATCACTGACAGAGAGAGGAGGGAGGGAGGGAGGGAGAACAGAGGAGAGGAGGGAGGGAGGGAAGACGGAGGAGGGGAGGGAGAGGGAGGGGTGAGGAGGATTTTTATAATGATAATTAATCGATAGAAATACTTTAGTTACTCTGGTCTCCTTAATGCCTGTGAAAACGCATCAACAAAACCACTGCACACCTCTGTTGCTACATGCTACAGAGGCTGCACGCTACATGCTACACACGCTGCATGCTAGACATGTTGCACATGCTACATGCTACAGACAGAGCTACATGAACCAGTCAGATGTGATTTGTTGTGGAGGAGGTTCTGCAGGTGTGTGCTGGTTCGGTAGGTGTGTGAGGAGGTTCTGCAGGTGTGTGCTGGTTCTGCAGGTGTGTGCTGGTTCTGCACATGTGTGAGGAGGTTCTGCAGGTGTGTGCTGGTTCTGCAGGTGTGTGTGCTGGTTCGGTAGGTGTGTGCTGGTTCTGCAGGTGTGTGTGCTGGTTCTGCAGGTGTGTGAGGAGGTTCTGCAGGTGTGTGCTGGTTCTGCAGGTGTGTATGCTGGTTCTGCAGGTGTGTGCAGGTTCTGCAAGATGATGAACAAGTTTGTCAGACATGTGATTCAGATGCAAGACGTCAACGTTTGTATGAAACATGAAAATCTCCTGTACGGTGTGTGTGTGTGTGTGTGTGTGTGTGCAGCTGTTGAAGCTGCTCTTTTCTTTATGGTGTTGTTATTTAAATTAGTAATGATTCAAACATCCATTCGTTCATATCTGCTGTGAATAAGTTCTTCAGGAATAAACCAAACAAGAAATCTCTTGTTCGGGTTTTTGGGCGTTTCCTCTCTGCAGTTCCGCAGCTGTCCGCCAGAGGGCGCCACAGACCGGTGTCTGCTTCCTGCTGCGGCTTCATCATCATCATCATCATCTTCATCATCACTTTATCATCAGGAGTTTATCTTCAGTAACACGAGCACGCGGGTTAACCTTAAAGCTGAGGTCACGTGTCCGGTAATCCGGTAATTAATGTGAAATGAGTCGGAGCGTCGGTGATGAGTCTAACGAAGTAAATCTACTCAAGTACTGTAATTAAGTACAGATCTGAGGAAGGTGTTGTAACCCCGCCCCTCTCACCTGCCAACACCTGATAACCTCACTGTTACTGAGTGTGTGTGTGTGACCCGCAGATGGTTAAACTGTCCGGATGTTTGGTTTGTTTCAGTTTAACGATTCATCCACAAACAAATCAATAAACCATAAATGAAAACTCAGCAAAAAGTAAATCAACCGGAAATAAAATTATGGAAAATTTGCGCTGAAACAAACTGAGGCGGTGACGTCATGTGAACAGATTCATATTTTATTTTTCTGTTTTTTTCGTTTCAGAAACTTAAAGAAATGTATTTAACATATTAAATATATACCGTTTATTAAATTGTGTTGATACTATTAAGACTCGTTTCACAGTTACAGTCGGTGCTCATCCTGTTTTCATGTTTCACAGTTTTCCTGTTGATGACGTGTCTGAGTGACGCTGATGGAGGTGAAGGTGCGGAGGGAAAATGTATTTTTACTTTGAGTGATGATGAAGATGATGATGATGGTGGTGGTGTTGAGGCCAGGGTGGAGACACAGACTTCCGGTTGGCGATTCCAGCCTTCATAATAGAGTAAAACACTATTTCTTATATTCCTGTGACACTTGTTTCGTCAGGACGGTGCTGACATCAGCAACATCACATCAAACACGGTGATATGATAATGTATGGAGGTGTGCCGGGAACACTGGTCCCTGCGGGACATTTGGCTCCGTTCCGTGTTTATTTTACATGTTTTTATATTTTAATATATTAATTTGTCAAGTTCGTCAAATTTGTATTTCACGGCTGCAGAACTGCGGAGCTCGTGCTTTTATTCTGTCAATCAGCCGACAGCAGAGCGGAAGTGTTGCTAGTTTGCGCCGTCGAGCGGAGGAAGGAGGTGATGGTGATGGAGGGAGGAGGAGGAGGAAGGAGAGGGCTGATGTGCGCTGATCATCAGCAGGTCTGATGATGATGATGATGATGGTGATGATGATGATGTGAGTCAGAGAGCGGAGGGTTCAGGATGCTCACAGCCGCTCCAGAGTAGACAAACCCCGCACACAGAGACACGGAGGACCCGCCGGAGGAGACACGGTGAGTTCGCAGCGATCACACCGCCACACACGCACCGTCAGCGGCCAGCAGACAGACGGCAGTACGGCGACGGAGCTCCACAGCCGGCCAGGTTTCACCGACCGGCCCGGTGCTGCCGAGGCTCTTATCCCACAACCGTGCGTGTGTGTGTGATTGTGTGCAGTTGTGCACGCTCATCCAGGCCAACGGGCGCGCGTGCCTGAGCCCTCCTTACTATTGAGCGCAGTCAGTGATTAACATGATGTGAGGAGATAATGAGAGTCTGCAGCTGATTGAAAGTGAGAACAAAGCAGCAGGTCAGCTGAGTGTGTGTGTGTGTGTGTGTTGTATAAGTATGTTGTGTGTCGTGACGACAGATATTAATCAGTGATATTACAGGATTATTATCATTGTTTTTTATCATCAGATGAAGATGATCAGCTCTGACGCAGCAAGATGTCTGTTTTCAGTTTTCATGTGTTCACACTCTTCTTCTATGGTATTACTGTTTTACTGCAGTGATGGAAGAAGTGTTTTTAATATAAAGTGTTAATGCGTGATACAGACGCTGACACTGAGTGTATCTGAAACACATGACTCATTTTTCTGTCATAACATGTTTTTAATATAATTACTTGATTCATTATTACTGTTATAAACCAGCAGAGACACAGGAGCTGGACAGTAATGTGGACACATTCAGAACTGTGACTGAGAGTAAAGTGAGGAGTGTGTGTGAGGGTGTGAGTGTGAGTGAGTGTGTGTGTGAGTGGGTGTGTGAGTGAGTGTGTGTGTGTGAGTGTGTGTGTGTGAGTGGGTGTGTGTGTGAGGGTGTGAGTGAGTGTGTGTGTGTGTGAGTGGGTGTGAGTGTGTGTGTGTGAGTGTGTGAGTGAGTGTGTGTGTGAGTGTGTGTGTGTGAGTGGGTGTGTGTGTGACTGAGTGTGAGGGTGTGAGTGTGAGTGTGTGTGAGAGTGTGTGTGTGTGTGAGTTGACGCATTCTTATTTTAGACAGGAGGAACAATGACACAACTTGTTCTGATTAAAACTGTTAATTAGCCAAAAAACAAGATCGATATCATACTATTAGCATGTTAGCATGCATGCCATGCATGCAGCGCCACCCTCAGGCCAACTCTCTGTGCTGCATGCTGGTGTTTCTTTGTGTAGCACCACAACGCTCTGTCCTCGGTCCAGGATGGTTTGGTGTGAATTCAGATTCACTCTGAGACAAACTAGATTAGGACAGGTCACATGACCGCGTTACTGATTATTGATCTGACAGAGTCTGATCGTTAATAAGGAGCTGATCAAACTGTGCAGCTGCAGAGAGAGAGGACGTGTTTCTCATTCATCATGAAAATGCAGGATCGTAGCAGAGGAAGAAGCTTCAAACTCACACTGACGGTGAACTACGACTCCCAGGATGCATTTCACACACAGACATCCAATCATGGAGCTGCACATCCTCAGTTCAGCAGAGAAACATCTGACTGATCTGTTCTCTGTAGCAGCTGAGGCTCATGGGAACTGTAGTATGCAGGGTAAGCCCTTGCTCCTGCTCTGCTGACAGGAAACAGTTTTTTAATTAAAATATAACTTTTAGTTTGTTTAAATTCAGGATGTGATTGTTTCACTTCCTGTGTGTGTTTTTCTATCATGGCCGCAGAGTGCGGACGGTTTCAGCCTCGCGGAGCTGCAACTGGGTTGGATGTTAACGGACATTTAATATTATGATACGATAACGACCTCGGTGTTTGACGGCTCTGCTCTGTGGCTCTGCTGCTGGTTCAGTCACTGGTGTTTTCCCTGCTGCCCGCCTCCGCACAGGAAGTGACGTCAGATGATGTGGGCAGGGGGGTTACCATGACAACGGCCCTGCTGATGATGACATGTTTGCACTCCTTTCTGAGAGTATAAATCTCTGCCGTCTGCCCTCCCTCTCCCTCTCTCTCCTCTGAGGACTGTCACCACGGCAACCAGACAACTCACTCACACACACACACACACACACACACACACACTCATGCACGCACACACACCTGCCTCCTGATAGCATCCATTGTGTTTCTGGATGTAACCATGGGAGCACCTGAATGTGCTCTGTGCGTGTGTGCTGCTCGTCGTGCAGATTGATTAACGAGCTGCTGATTAGTCACTGGTCTAATTTGGTGGAGATAAGGCGCGATGACGTCAGCGAGTCTCTGACAGAGGCGCTCACTCTGGGTGGCAGCAGCTGATCTGAAGCTGGCTGCGAGAGCGAGCGTGATGAGGTGCTTGCAGTCTGAGCTGCTGTAGCTTCCTGAGGACGAGTCACCACTGAGGCCTCATTAGTCCGGGTAAGGCAGCGTTAATCAGGCTACGCTAATTAATAATAGTTAACCTGCTGACGCAGCGAGTGTCGTGGCTGTTAACTGGCATCAGTCCTGTCCTGCAAAGAGGATCAGACTCGTGAAGGTGTGAAGTCTGGGCTCTGCAGCAGGAAGCTGTGGGTGCCGCTCTGACGCTCTGATGGCGTCTCTGCTGCTCTGGGCGTCGGCTCTGAGTGGGATCATTAAAGGGCACATCAAAGATTCATCCCAGACACCTGCAGAGAGAACGGGTCTGACCTTTATTGTGAAAGCTGTCTGTGTTTCCTGATCTGCTCCTGGGCTCAGTGGTCTGCTAATGTCCTGCAGCCCGGAGAAACTCGTCTGCCAGAAGCATGATCAGTTTCTGAGTTTAGCTCAACGACTCAACACTTCCTGCAGATGTTTCACATTAAAAGCCTGTCAGTAAACCCTCAGTTCACAGGCTTTTATTGTGAAACAACCTGACAGGTTCCTGTTTTCAGTAAACTGAAAAGCCTGTTTCAGTTAAAAAACAGAAAAGCAGGAAATGTGTTTCACAGATATGAGTTTTTAATTAATTCATACATTGATTGATTGGTTGATTGATAATAACACCTGCAGCTCTGCATGGCATATGTGTTTCAGTGTTTTCTCGCTGAACAGCGGTCAGTGATGAGTATGACATCAGAGTGTCGAGCCTCCTTAATGAGATGCAAAGCTCTAATCAATGCTGCTCGTTAGTCATCCTGCAGGGGAACACAGCTCGGCATGCTGGGAAACTCCTCGAGGCCTTTGCTCCATCCACACATACACACACACACACTCACACACGCAAGCACGCACACACACTTTTATTCATCAGTTACTTTAGTAATCTGTTACTTTAGCACTCAGTTACATCTGAGTTACACACATAAGTGTTAAATGCTTCTGTTTGATTTGACCTGAACACTTTGACCTTTACACTGAGCTGCTGACTGCTGGGCTGGTCAACCCACACACACACACACACACACACACACAGAGTAAACCCCCGGCTCATCATGATGAGGCGACCTGCAGCTGGAGCTCGCCGTGCATGCGTCTGATTGGTTGTCATGTTTGGTTCCTGTCAATGGCTCCCACACTAATTACATCAGCTTGTGAATCAGCTCAGCTTGTTTCCTGTCGACTGAACCTTCACCGTCTCCTCAGCAGCTCAGCGATCAGCAGCTCCCACGATGCCCGAGCAGAGTAACGACTACCGGGTGGTGGTGTTCGGCGCCGGGGGCGTGGGGAAGAGCTCGCTGGTCCTTCGCTTCGTCAGAGGCACCTTCAGGGACACCTACATCCCCACAGTGGAGGACACGTACAGACAGGTAGAGCCTCCTGCTCCTCCTCTTCCTCCTCCTGCTTCTCCTCCTGCTCCTCCACCTCCTCCTGCTCATCTCCTCCTCTCCTCTCCTCTCCTTTTCCTCCTCCTACTCCTCCTGCTCCTCCTCAGGCTGAGTGATTGATCAGTTGCTGTTCTCTCTGCAGGTGATCAGCTGCGATAAGAGCGTCTGCACGCTGCAGATCACCGACACGACAGGAAGTCACCAGTTCCCCGCCATGCAGCGCCTCTCCATCTCCAAGGGCCACGCCTTCATCCTGGTCTACTCCATCACCAGCCGCCAGTCACTGGAGGAGCTTAAACCCATTTACCAGCAGGTGAGTCTCACCTGGCTCCTTTACCCACTCATTAAACATGTGGCCCCTGATTCGTCCTCCAGCGTCCAATCACTGATCAGAGTTAATTAACCTCAGCTGTTAACAAGAACCTGATGCTTCTGGACGGGAGATACAGCAGAACCTCGAGGTTCTGGAGCAGAAGCCGAGCTGACTGACTCGTGTCCTCCTGCAGGTTCTGACCATCAAAGGCACTGTGGAGTCCATTCCCATCATGCTCGTGGGCAACAAAAGCGACGAGATGGCACAGCGCGAGGTGGAGACGAAGGAGGGCGAGGCTCAGGCTGCCGCCTGGAAGTGCGCCTTCATGGAGACGTCAGCCAAGACGAACTCCAACGTGAAGGAACTGTTTCAGGAGCTGCTTGCCCTGGAGAAGAAGAGGGACATGAGCCTGAGCATCGACGGGAAACGCTCAGGGAAACAGAAAAGAGCTGACAAGCTGAAGGGGAAGTGCAGCGTCATGTAGAGTGAGCAGTGGCGGCTGTGGACTCACCAACGAGATGAAACTACAGCGAAGGCAGGAGGCAGGAGGAGGAGTCGACCTCTTCTTCTGTGGTGGTTCTCCTCCTCCATCTGTCTGAACACTGAAGCCCACAGGAACAAAGAGACAACACAAACTGATGGAAACTGTATTAATATCTCGAGCTGCTGAACTGGATACAACACACACACACACACCTGCCACCATCACACTAACGCCATCATAAAGGTTGACTCAGCTGAGGAACTGTTCACAGAAAACATGGATTAATGCAGTTCCTACATTACCCAGGATTCATTGCAAATACTGAGATGTTGTTCTGCACAAACCAGAGACAGAGACAAAGATGGATGACATGAAACACTGCAGTACAAGCCACGCCCCCTGGTGTCCGGCTGCAGTACAGCTCATAAGCCCCGCCCCCTGGTGTCCGGCTGCAGTACAGCTCATAAGCCCCGCCCCCTGGTGTCTGGCTGCAGTACAGCTCATAAGCCTCGCCCCCTGGTGTCTGGCTGCAGTACAGCTCATAAGCCCCACCCCAAGGTGTCTGCCTGCAGTACAGGCCCCCTCCATGTCAGCAGATGGTTCCTGTCATTTCAGCTCATTCTCATCACGCTGATGTTTGTTCAACTGATCATTTTTCTGATCAGTTTGGTTTAAATCAGTTATTGATGCTGTGAAAAGGGGCGTGATGTCATGATTGGCAACTAAAGTGGGCGGGGCTTCGGTACAGCAGCTACACACCTCCATTCACTACTGCACAGACTCCAAATGACGTCAGCAGAGCAAGATGGCGGCGCCTGTATCAGGGATATTTTGACTTCCTGTTTGCTACAGTGACAGGAAGTGGAGACACGGCAGCCATCTTTGTCTGTGGTCTGAACATATGATGAAGACTTAATGAGGTTTATTGATTAATGAATTTATCTGTGGCTCAAACATGAAGCAACAGCATGACACAGAAATCTGTTTGAGTTGTTAGCTTAGCTGTTTGCTAACGTGCAAGTTACACACACCTCACATCTGAGTGAAGCGTCCGTGTGAAAAACAGTGAAATGCTCCTAAACACAGGAAGCTGCAGCTCTATGGACTGATCACATGACTCAGGGTCAGTCCGAGGTCAGTTAGTTCACCTGTTTCAGGTAAACACAGTCCTCCTCCTCCATCAGAGGAGGAATACCTTCTGGATCTTTTCAGTGTGAGATCAAAGCTCGAACCATCAAAACATCCTTGGAAGAACCTGGAATATTATTAAAGGTTTTGGGATTCAAGGTTTTGCATTAAATCCTTAAAATTCCGTAAGAAGTTTTCATGCATGTGGTAAATTTGGTCTTTAAAACCAGAAAGACATCCACCACCTGCAAAATTCATTAAGGTTGAACTGTGCTCGGCCGTCAAGGTGCATTGTAATGTAGGCACCACTTGCAGAATGAAACCTGATCTCTTCGGTTCTGCTGCGGCGATTTCGTTCACTTTGAGTCACATGGTCAGTGACAGAGCATCGCTGATGCAGCTGAATAGGTGTGTCCACCTGTCTGCAGGTGTGTCCACCTGTCCTCTCTTTATCGGACTTGTTCAGGTGTTCAGTGATTGGACAGTGGAGGTGGCTCTGTGCTGTGTCATGTGGTGCTCCAGTATTTCCTGTTGCTGTGACAGTGGCGGGTCCGAGTTGAGCGACAGCCACAGGTGAGCTTAAAACTCAAAACGAAGCACAAACAACAAAGTTCATCTGCTCATGTTGGTCGTCACTGCAGACGCACTTCGGGAAACAGTTTGTTCTCACTGTAAGAAGCTTCCTTACGTGTTTTGTTGCGCCGCTGCAGCTTCAGCAGTGTGCAAACCAGCTGCAGCCGCACAGCCGGGACGAGGCCAAACACTGGAACTCTGAGGGACCAGGTCCTGGACTGAGCTGCTGGGTGGACTCAGTGATTGACGTCAGGTTGCAGGTTGTTGCTGATTAAAGGCAAAGATTCTGAATTTCAACATGAATTCCATGTTAAAAAAAAAAAAAAGACTGAATCAAAAACTCATTTCTCACGTGTTTGTTGAAATCGGTTCCCTGCTGAGCTGAATCTCTGCTGCGACTGACGATCCATCAGAGCATCACTTCCTGTTTGCTCTGTGAGTCCATGAGGCTGCAGGTGAGCCCAGACAGGTGTGCAGGGTGGTGTCAGGTCATGTGACTTGTGCAGATTTGAATATAATTGAACATTTTGTTGTTTTATTTAAAGCCTCTGTTGTCTCTTCAGGTTCGTCCTTTGTTTGATTCATGGGTCTGAGTGTTGACCTCTGACCTGAGGAGAGAATAAAACCTGCTGTACAGAAAATGTGTGTTTATTGAACTGAGCCCGAGAACAGCTGAGAGCTCGGACACACACACGCAGCAGAACAAACATCCTGTCCGAGTCATGGTTCAGGGTTTCTACTGATTAAAGCTGACAAACAAACCTTTGAGTCTGACGTCGGTGACTGTGGGCATCTGCAGCCCTGAGCTCGGCCTGGCAGGCGGTGGTGAAGTGGTCATGTGACTGAAGGTGTGCAGTCAGATAATAATCAGCACATGACCCTGTGCGCAGAGCTGAACAAACATCAAGTTAAAAACATCCAACTACGTTTAAGACAAACAAGAAATGAACAGCTCTGCTGCCCCCTGCTGGCTGCCGCACCACATCACTGCAGACTCTGCTCAAGTACAAGTAAAAGTACTGCATTTCCAAATATACTCAAGTAAAAATACAAAAACAAAAATAAGAATAAACTTAAAGTAGGAAATTTACAGTGCTGAATCGAATTAATGAAGCGGCGCTAGAAGAAAACAACCCTGAGGTGCAGTGTTAGAAAGTACAATAACATTCTGACAACAATGAAACCTGTTCCTCAAACAAAAACAGATACCGTTTTGTCGACAGAAAAGTCAACATTAAACACATTAAAATGTGCTAAAAACAAAAAGGTGTAAAACTTTGTTTGAAATATCGTCACATTATCCTGATAAAACAACACTACTCAGTGTGTGACCTCAGCGCGAGCTCTGCTGCCGCCCTGTGGACTGCAGCCTGACTGTGAGCGGGGAACACTGAGGGATTCTGGGAGATTCTGGCTGTTTGCCGGGCAGCGAGGCAGTGTGACATGACTGGGTTCGTTGTGAACCCAAAAGCACGACTCCAGAGACGAAAGTTTTAAAGCACAAACAAGTTTAATCAAAACACAAAGTACAACTGAGGGCGCGATTAAAAATGCAAAACTCAAAACCACTCTGGCGAGGAAAACAAAACTCAAAATCTTCCCAAAAGTTCAACTCAAAATCACTCTTACGAGGAATAAACCAATCGAGGTATAAAGTAACAAAAGAATACAAACTCACAATGCAGAAGTTCAATGACTCAAAACGGGAGCAGGACATGAACGTAACGCTGGCTGTCGCTGTAACAAGACGGGGGAGACGCGGACTTATATATACAAGAGGGTAGGTGCACAGGTGGAAACAATTAGGTCGGGGAAGACAATTAGACCGGCGGGAAACACGAGAGGAAGGGCAAGCCACCTGAAACGAGAGGGAAGGTTAGATTTCAAAATAAAAGGAAGGAAGGAAGTTACGAGACAAGACACTGAAAGCGACACTAATATGCCAGCTTGACTAGACCATAACACAGTGATGACAGACACTGGTGCATTCTCGGAAATGTAGGATCCAGTTGTAAATGTAACGTCCTCCCCTGCTGCCGCCCTGAGTCTGTTTTACCCACTTGATTAAAGCGTAACGAGGCTTCTGATCAGCTGACTGAGACCTTGGATGTTTGAGTTTTATTTGTTTTTATCTCACTTTATTGGTTTAAACTCAGAGTTTTAGTAGAAACTCATCTCTTCCAGCCCTATCGCTCATTTTATCAGAGGAAATGCTGACTCATCGTCCACCACCAGCAATGCCACACACACACACACACACACACACACCGGTGGAAATGTTTGCTCCATCGCCGTGGAAACACCCGTACAATCCACAAACTGCTGCAGAGAGTCGAGCAGCAGCTGAAGATCCAGATGTTTCCTCAGGAGACGCAGAAGAAACCAGAGCCAATAGGCCTAATGTTTGTTTATTACAGT
The DNA here is from genome assembly GCA_008933995.1 of Datnioides undecimradiatus. NCBI lineage: Eukaryota > Metazoa > Chordata > Actinopteri > Lobotiformes > Datnioididae > Datnioides > Datnioides undecimradiatus. The sequence goes on from WARS01000082.1 coordinate 227,331, forward strand.
GGTGATGATTGGCCCGGTGAAGTCATGTGACTCTGTTTAGACGCTTAAACTCATTATGACGTAAAATAAAGAATATGTTCATAAAAACACATGAATTAGATTTTTAATTAAAAATAAAAGCTGAATTTTTTCACTTAGTGTCATTAAATCTTCCAGACGGATCAGATAAACACTGTTTATTTAAAATACCTGAAATGACGAATGAGTGTTTATTAAATATTAATTAATGAAATATTAATTTAAATCCTCAGTGTCCTCATTTTATTTGTGTCATTTCCATTTGTGTTGTGATATTAAAACATTATTATGAACCTTGTTGAGTTTAAAGGGACAGTTTGTGTTTCAGTTCATAAGCTAAGTCTTTTCCAAACACACAGTTTCCAAGGACGACTTCCTGTCTGCGTCACACATGCAGGTCCTTAGGAACCGTCCAACCATCATGTGTGTTACGTGTGCAGTCAGACAGGAAGTCCCTCCCACCAAGAAGCTTTGTGACACCTGGTGAACCAAGCACAGGTGCAGCGGATACAGGTGTTCATACATGTTCCATGTTAGTTCATGAATTTATGTGTGTACATACATTTAACATACACCGGTTCCAAATTATTATGCAAATTGCATTTAAGTGTCATAAAGATTCAATTTTTTGTTTTTCAATTAAACTCATGGATGGTGTTGTGTCTCAGGCTCTTTGGATCACTGAAATCAGTCTCAGACACCTGTGATCATTAGTTTGCCAGGTGAGCCCAAATAAAGGAACAACTGCTGAAGGACGTTCCACATTATTAAGCAGACCACCATCTTCAAGCAATACGGGAAAGAAAAAGGATCTCTGGTGCTGAAAAGAGTGAAATAGTTGAATGCCTTGGACGAGGTGTGAAAACCTTCGATATTTCACCAAAACTGTTCAGAGATTTGTGGCTGATTCAGAGCACACACAGGTTTGTGCAGATGAAGGCACAATGAGGAAAGTTTCTGCCAGACAAATACATCGGATTGAGAGCAGCTGCTAAAATGCCACTACAAAGCAGCAAACAGGTATTTGAAGCTGCTGGTGCCTCTGGAGTCCCGCCAACATCAAGGTGTAGGATCCTCCAGAGGCTTGCAGTTATGCATGAACCTTCTATTGGGCCACCCCTAACCAATGCTCACAAGCAGAGACGGCTGCAGCGGGCCCAGAAACACATTAAGACTCATTTTCAAACAGTCTTGTTCACTGATGTGCCGTGCAACCCTGGATGATTCAGATGGATGGAGTAGTGGATGGTTGGTGAACGGCCACCATGTCCCGACAAGGCTGCGACGTCAGCAAGGAGGTGGCGGAGTCATGTTTTGGGCCGGAGTCATGGGGAGAGAGCTGGTTGACCCCTTCAGGGTCCTTGAAGGTGTGAAAATGACCTCTGAAAAGTCTGTGGAGTTTCTGACTGACCACTTTCTTCCATGGTACAAAAAAGAAGAACCGTGCTTTCTGTAACAAAATCATCTTCATGCAGGACAATGCACCATCTCATGCTGCAGGGAATACCTCTGCATCATTGGCTGCTATGGGCATAAAAGGAGAGAAACTCATGGTGTGGCCCCATCCTCCCCTGACCTCAACCCTATTGAGAACCTTTGGAGCATCCTCAAGCCAAAGATCTGTGAGGGTGGGAGGCAGTTCACATCCAACAGCAGCTCTGGGAGGCTGTTCTGACATCCTGCAGAGAAGTTCAAGCAGAAACTCTCCAAAAACTCAAGTTCAATGGATGCAGGAGCTGTGAAGCTGTTATCAAAGGGTCCTATGTTAAAATGTAACCTGACGGACTTCCGGTTATGGCTGCCTTCCAGTAAGTCACGCTTAACCCTGCTCCGCAACAATCCTGTACAAATTCTGACACAGACACTAAAAATGAATCCCGAAAGTACATGCAATTTTTAGTTATAAAGCTGCAATGATGAATCAAGGAAAGTTGAATAGAGATAAAGGGAAAACACCGACGCAAGCGAAGTTAACTAACTTCGGGACGCAAAGTATGGAGCATAAAGCTAACGGGGAGGCTAGTGCTAGCACTGCAGCTAAAGATAGCTCGGAAGCTTTGGGGCAAAGTAGCAATGAGCTCAGCGGGGCCAAGGCAGAAATACTGATGGCGATAAACAGCTTAAAGTTAAAGAGTTTTCTACTTGATGGGATCCTGACTGCCATTGAGGAAACAAAGAAAGAACTGGCCAACTGCAACGAAAGAATAGCAAGAGTGGAGGTACAAGTGTCAGCAGTGGAGGATGAACATGCAGAGATAAGAAAGGTAGTTCAAACACTGAAAGGAAGAAACAAAGCTCTGGAAGATAAAGTTATAGACATGGAGACGAGATCACGACTAAATAATCTGAGGCTGGTGGGACTCCCCGAGGGTGCTGAGGGTCCGGACCCCTGTTCGTTTTCGGAAGAATGGGTTCCGGCGGTTTTGGACATGTCCCCCCTGCAACACCCGATAGTGATGGAGAGAGCACACCAGGTCGGGCCGAGAAAGGACAACGAGACACCGCTGAGAGCTTTGATTATGAAGTCAATTCAATTTCAATTCAATTCAATTTTATTAATATAGTGCCAATTCACAACATCATCTCAGGGCACTTTACAAACAGAGCGGGTCTAGACCACACTCATTACTGTTAGTTACACCCAACAGTTCCACCATGAGCAAGCACTTGGCAACAGTGGCAAGGAAAAACTTCCTTTTAACAGGCAGAAACCTTGGACAGATCCTGGATCAGGGTGGACGGCCATCTGCCTTGACCTGTTGGGGGGAGAGAGAGAGAGAGAGAGAGAGAGAGAAGTACAATATAGAATAATGACAGCAAGTGGCAGCAGAGGACACGGGGCAGGTCGGTGGAGCCACAGATCAGATCTTCAGCTCTGGAGCCACAGGTATCTGTAGAGAGGTACAGAGAGAGACCAGAGAGAAACAAGCACAGCACTAGGGGAGAGAGGACACAGAGTTAATGGTTAATCTGTGATGGTTAAAATGAGTTTGAGGAGAGAGAGGGGAGAGGAGGAGTGTGGAGACCATCATGGGATGTCCCCCAGCAGCCTCGGCCTATAGCAGCATAACTAAGGGATGACATGGAGGGGTAATTTAGACTATGGGTGTAGTTCACATGGTAACTAGAACTAACTGTAAGCTTTGTCGAACAAGAAGGTTTTCAGCTTTACTTTAAAAGTAGAGAGGGTGTCTGCCTCTCGGACCCAAACTGGCAGCTGGTTCCACAGGAGAGGAGCCTGATAGCTAAAGGCTCGGCCTCCCATTCTACTTTTGGAGATTCTGGGAACCACAAGCAAACCTGCTCTCTGGGAGCGAAGTGATCTGTCCCTGAATTACAAGCAGAAAATGGCAGTGACAAAGGCAGCAAGAGCAAAGAAAGACATATATCAACAGATCACTTCGCTCCCAGAGTGCAGGTTTGCTTGTGGTTCCCAGAATCTCCAAAAGTAGAATGGGAGGCCGAGCCTTTAGCTATCAGGCTCCTCTCTTGTGGAACCAGCTGCCAGTCTGGGTCCGAGAGGCAGACACCCTCTCTACTTTTAAAGTAAAACTTAAAACCTTCTTGTTCGACAAAGCCTACAGCTAGCTCTAGTTACCATCTGAACTACACCATCCATGCCATCCCCTAGTTATGCTGCTATAGGCCGAGGCTGCTGGGGGACATCCCATGATCGTCTCCACACTCCTCCTCTTCCCTCTCTCTCCTTAAACTCCATTAGCTCTGTGTCCTCTCTCCCCTAGTGCTGTGCTTGTTTCTCTCTGGTCTCTCTCTCTGTACCTCTCTACAGATACCTGTGGCTCCAGAGCTGAACATCTGACCTGTGGCTCCACCGACCTGCCCCGTGTCCTCTGCTGCCTATTGCTGTCATTTGCTGTCATTATTCTATATTGTACTCTCTCTCTCTCTCTCCCCCCCCCCCCCCCAACCGGTCAAGACAGATGGCCGTCCATCTAGAGCCAGGATCTGTCCAAGGTTTCTGCCTGTTAAAAGGAAGTTTTTCCTTGCCACTGTTGCCAAGTGCTTGCTCATGGTGGAACTGTTGGGTGTAACTAACAGTAATGAGTGTGGTCTAGACCTGCTCTGTTTGTAAAGTGCCCTGAGATGACTTTTTGTTGTGAATTGGCGCTATATAAATAAAATTGAATTGAATTGAATTGAATATATAAGAACCAACAGGTGCGTCTCTACAACGACCTCACCACTGAAATTCACAAACAACAGAAACAGTACAACTCAGTACGCCAGCAGCTGCGGAGCCTGGGACTCAGACACAGCATAATGCACCTGGCTAAACATACAGAAAACAAACACATACTTTTAACAGTCCAGCTGAGGTGCAAGACTTTATAAACAAGATCAGGTGTTAATCAGACACATGCCCCCCCATCTTCATTTATTATTATTCATCACTGTTGTTATTTCCTATTTCACCATTATTTCTTCATTTAGTTGGTCTATGCTGTTTGTAACTGTAGTGGTGTGTGTTAATGTGAATTATAGAGTAGAGGTGATGCAGGCACTGTGGGCAGCTAGGGGTCCAGCCAGGGGGTCCTCAAGGTCAGGCATGTATGTGATGTTGCAATTAGAGCACCTGCAGGGAGCGGCCAGGTTACTTACGGTCTCTGTATTCCTGTTGTCAGGTGAGCATATTTGTAAGTTATTAACGCTGGAAACAAGGACAGTGTTTCACTTCATGTTTGCACACTGCTAGAAGTTGTATTACAGTGACCCGCTAAATAAGTTGTGTGAATGTTGATGTACAATGTGTGAGAATGTTTATGGACATTTACGTTGAAAATGTGACGTTGCAATTAGAGCGCCTGCAGGGAGCGGCCAGGTTACTTACCGTCTCTGTATTCCTGTTCTCAGATTAAAAGAAAAGATAAACTTCATGCACGCCTGGGAGTCCTTTTATCCAAGTGTGTAACAATATGTACAAGCACATGCATATGTGTGCGTATGGGTACACACTCACATCAATGAATTCTCTTGTTTTGTTAAGATTAGGGTTGGCGTGATGAAGTTTTGTATTGGTCCTAGAAGGCCAAGTGGACTGATCCAGAGGTCTGTCCAAAGTGGTAGCTGGAAGCAGTAGGATCTGGGGGGGGTTCCCACTTAGCTGGGACAAAAGGGATGATAGTTCACTATAGTTCACTGTGTTCAGTGTATGTTCTGGTGTTTAAATGTGTTAACACTCTCAAACATTTTATTTACATTAAAGGAACTTCAATGCGCCTTACCAGGTAACTAACATAGTTAAGGACAAATTTGGTAGATACTTGATTGGCAACAGGAATAGACCCAACTCATAATAAAAGCAGACTGGCTATTCACCACTTTATCAGAGAGTTGAATCTGCTACACATCTGGAGATTCCTGAAACCTAATGCTATTGCTTACTCTTGTCACTCTCTCACTTTTCAGACATACTCACATATCGACTACTTTCTAGTTTCTGCATCACTACTTTCAAAAATACAAGACTGTTACTATGACAGTATACAAATATCAGATCATGGACCATGCTGTTTAATATACATAGATGTCAATCTTGTCAGAGACCCACCTAGATGGAGCATGAATCAGAAATGGTTATTAGATGAAGAATGTATTAAGTATGTGGGGAAAGAGATAGACAATTATTTTAGAGATAGCAGCTATCAGGTGGGATGCTTTCAAGGCATATTTAAGAGGACATATAATTAGCTATTCTTCATCTAAAGAATTGCGCCAGAAAAGACAACAATTAGAATCCAAAATACAAACGCTCCAAGGCCAAGTATTTAAAAACAGAGCTCCTGAAGTAGAAAAAGGGCTATCAGCGATTAGGGCGGCCTCCAATATGCTCAGGCTTAACCAAACTTTCTATGAGCAAGGGGAAAAACCTGGTAAACTTTTGTCCTGGCAGATAAAACAGCTAGAAACAAGAAAGAACATTTCTTCTGTCATCAAAGACAATGGAGACACAATTTTCGACCCCATTGAAATAAATAAAGAATTTCGAAATTATTATGAAAACCTGTACAAATCACAAATTCAATTTGATCCACAAACCCAAAAACTATTTCTGGACAGGTTGGACATTCCAACCTTCGCTCAGGAGTCTGTCGAGTGGCTGGAGGCAGACCTAACAGAGGAGGAAATAGGTACAGCTATAGATGGCATGAAGGCAGGCAAAACGCCAGGACCAGACGGAATCCCGATCAACATATACAAGACATTCAAAGCTAAACTACTTAAACCGTTATAGGAAATGTTTACAGAAGCATTCCAAACTGGTAGTTTACCCCAATCAGTGTCAGGTGCCTTAATAACGTTGCTCCCAAAACCAGGGAAGCCCAATAACAGATGTGGAAACATGAGACCAATAAGTCTACTGAACTCAGATCTCAGAACTCTTTAGCAAGCAGGTTACAAGATACACTACCCAGCATAATACATAGAGATCAAAACGGGTTTGTCCCAGGCCGTCAAGGGTTCCATAATGTTAGGAGGGTTCTCAGTATTATTCAAAGCTCAGAGGACACTCCAGACAGAGCTCTCTTATCTTTAGATGCTGAAAAAGCCTTTGACAAGGTGGAGTGGCCTTACCTTTTCAATGTTTTGGTGCGATTTGGATATCAAAATAAATTCATACAATGGATTCGGTTACTGTATCGTAACCCTACTGCTGAAATAATGACAAACAAGAATATATAAGACCCAATTATAATTCAAAGGGGGTGTCGTCAGGGTTGTCCCCTGTCACCGCTTTTATTTATTCTGGCAATGGAACCACTTGCTATAGCCGTACGGACACACAATGAAATCACAGGAATAACAGCTGGACAGACAGAACATAAGCTTGCCCTTTACGCGGATGACGTAATTTTGTTTATTTCTCACCTCCATAAAACTATTCCTGCTCTGCTAGACTTAATTAACCAGTTTGCAGACATTTCAGGATACATGATAAATAACACAAAATCCTCTATTCTGTTATTTAATAAAGGAAAGGAGGAAGTCGCACTGCCAGAATCTTCCTTTGAATATTTGGGAATAAAAATTGGACCAAAACTCGATTCGATAGTAAAAATTAACTACAAACCCTTAATAGAAGAAATAACACAATCAATTAATAGATGGCTGCCCCTGCCTTTATCCCTAATCGGCAGAATAAACATTATAAAAATGAACATTTTGCCTAAATTGCTATATTTGTTTCAGAATATCCCACTGCCCCCACCTGATGATTTCTTTCAAAAAATTAACAAACTCTTTGAAGGATTTATATGGGAAATCAACCGAGCTAGAATTAGACAGTCATTATTACACTTACCTTGCAATAAGGGAGGTTTGAAAAGTCCAAATATAATCTGATATTATTGGGCAGTGCAATTAAGGACCATCAAGTTCTATTACGCCATAAAAAATATCCCACATTGGAAGGAAATGGAGTCGGAGCGTTTAAGTTTGCCTCTTCCTTTGTATCTATACTCAGACAAACACCCAAAATTAGTTAAACAAACAACTAATCCAATAGTTAGAAACATGATCAAGGTATGGTTTGAGGTGAAAAAATATATTAAAGTGCCTAACAAATTGTCTCAGTATACTCCCATATGGGGAAATCAACACTTTAATCCAGGGAGAGCAGATGCTATGTTTAAATCGTGGGCATCAAAAGGTTTAAGAAAGATTCAAGACTTGTACCCACCTGATTCCGATAATATGATGTCATTTGAAGAACTCAAACGCAAATATGATATAGACAAAAAATATTTTTTCAAATCCCTACAACTCAGAAGCTATATTAGGAAAGGTCAAAATGGTCTTACAACCAAGCCTTCAGAATCTAATTTGGAAAAAATCATGGTCAAAGACAGCCTTAGCAAAGGAGCAATATCAGAACTGTACAATCTACTTATGTCTAGCTCACCAGGAAACTCCGATAAAAAGCAGATTGTATGGAGTGAGGATTTGGGAACAGAGATCTCTCCAGAGGACTGGGGATCGATATGTACTAAGGCTCACACTCAAACCATCAACGCAAGACTAAGACTGTTACAGTATAAATGGACAATGAGAACATATGTCACACCAGTTAAATTAAATAGATATGACAGCAATGTCCCAGACTTATGCATGAAATGCATGAAGGAAAAAGGGACATTGTTTCACTGTATGTGGCGATGCAGTAAGAATAAGGCTCTTTGGGAGGAAGTTAAAAAACAATTGAAAAAATAATCTCAAAAGACCTTTTAATGGATCCTGCTTTTTTTCATCCTAGGACTCTATCTCAAGGGTCACAAATACGGCCAAAGGGAACAAATAATGATAGATATGTGCCTTCTGCATGCTAAAAAGTCAATTGCTTTATTTTGGAAAAAAGCAAACAGACCAAGTTACGTTCTGGGTCAGGCAGATGCTGGCAACCTTCCCTCTGGAAAAAATAACATATGCAGAGAGGGAGGCAGGAGCTTTTTGAGATGGTTTGGGGACCATTCGCTTTGTTTGTGAAAGACATGGAACTAGTGGATGAAGACAGTTGAGCACAAATCGTTTAAGCCTCATAATTGGAATGACTGCAGAATGCAAAACAATGAAGAACTTTGAATTTGCGACTTGTTTTGTCTGAGAGCTCTTTGTTTGTTTGATTTTTTTTTTAATACAAACTTCATTTACTTATTTATTTATTTATTCATTTTCAAATATTTAGCAGATCCTCAAATATTAAAAACGGGTGTATTTTGTATTTTTGTTTTTGTTTTTTTATTCAAATTTTGTAATATGGTGTTTCTGAAATATGTGCCTTAATACTGGCCCGAGCTGTCGAAGTGTACATTTGTACATCTGATACTGTAATATAGGTGTATGTAATGTATATGTGGTTGTATCATATGAAACACCAATAAAGACAGTGTTATAAAAAAAATGTAACCTGTCCTGTTCAGATGTTTTTGATTGAAATAGCTTTTGATTTCAGTAAATATGACGTCCTAATGCTGCAAATTCAACAAATGAGCATTTTCAGTTCTTTACAATCTATAAAATGTTTTGAAACTCTGTTGTGTGTAATAATTTGGAACAGTGCATTTTAAGTTTTTTATTTTTGAAAAAAATACTGTTATCATTGGGAGGTTTGTTCAATAACATTTGAGAACGGTTGATGAAATTATACTGACTGTCATTTGCATCAACTATTTAGGAAAATCAGAGAAAAATATCATTTGCATAATAATTTGGAATGCGGTGTACAGCTGTTACCATGGAAACACTGACTGACAGCATGTTTTCACACTGAAACCTTCAGCCTGAGCTGACGGCGATTGCGTGATGACGTGTGCGTGTGTGTGTTCAGTGAGTGCTCATCATCAGGACAACAGATCAACTCTTATCATTACTCAAACACACAGAGATGCAGTCATATTGATCTGACACACACACACACACACACACAGCCTGCAGGACACACTCTGTCCTCTCTGACATCGATGACGGGAACTCTCTCTCTTACAGTACAACTCTGCTCTGCAGCTGATTGGTCCACACATCTGATTGGTTGGCAGCTGATTGGCCTGATGCCTCCTCTGCTGCAGCCAATCAGCTCGCTCCATTGCAGTGGTGCGCTGCATCTCGTGAGAGGTCTGACTGCCGGGAAGAGAGGAGACGAGCATCACCTCCTCCCCTCCTCTGCTTGCGCTTCCAGGAAGTAAGAGTGTGTGTGTGTGTGTGTGTGTGTGTGTGTGTGTGTGTGTGTGTGTGTGTGCTTGCAGTAAGTGTTCCTGCAGGATCATGACTCAGCGTTGGCCAGGTGCTGAGTCGTGCTTTCTGCAGCCTGTTTCATTGGACTGTTTGGATCCAGCGTGTGTTAGCAAACATGTCCGACCTCAGTGTGAAAGGAAAGGAAGTGGCTCTGACCCCAGTAAACAACCTACACAGTAAATGAAGGCCTCGGGTCACATGGTCAGCAGCTCGTCAGGCCCCGAGGCATCAGGTGCAGACGACATCACAGCGGTGGCCTCCTACAGGCCGGCGGCGGGCGCTGCAGCTCCTGGCCACCAGGTGGAGCTGTGACATCACTGATCAGCTGGTTCCTGAGCCAAGGGTTGTTTTCAAGTAAAACAGACACAAACATGAGTCAGAGACAGACAAGCAGACAGACAGGCAGACAGACAGACAGGTCCAGTGTGTCCTGACTCATGCGTCTGCTTCACTGACCTCCTCCCTGTCTGTAAACTTCCCTCAGCTCGTTTTTATCAGATTGAGGGATTTTTCTGTTGAATCATCTTCAAACAAACATCAGACCACATGTCAATCTGCTTTTTCATGTTGTCCTGAGACACAGCTGGGCTCACACGTCTCTGCTGTTGTGCTGCATTCGTTTCACACGTCTGCAGATGCAGAACTGAAAGTGGATCCAGGGAGTTTAAGAGAAATAAGCGAAGAAGAGAAGAAACTCTTTGGACGAACGAACCAATGAGTGAAAGTGAAGGTGACGCTGGTGGAAGTCAAACTGTTTGCTGCTCAGAGAGAAATCAAAGTTTTCTCCTGACAGCTTGATGTGAACCTGTCAGCAGGAACAGCCTGTAACTAACTCTAACTGACTGTAACAGTCTGTAATAGCCTGCAACTGACTGAAACAGCCTGTAACTGACTGTAACAGCCTGTAACAGCCTGTAACTGACTGTAACAGCCTGTAATAGCCTGCAACTGACTGTAACAGCCTGTAACAGCCTGTAACTGACTGTAACAGCCTGTAACTAACCGTAACTGACTGTAACAGCATGTAACTGACTGTAACAGCCTGTAACTAACTGTAACTGGCTGAAACAGCCTGTAACAGCCTGTAACTAACCGTAACTGACTGTAACAGCCTGTAACTGACTGTAACAGCCTGTAACTAACTGTAACTG